>CAXIUB010000231.1:0-56294 GCA_964034835.1 Muscina levida | reverse complement strand
CTTCATTGTGATGTTTGAAACCCATTGATTTAGTTAATATTTCTTTAATGGCTCCAATATTATGTACCAAAAGTAAAAACATTGCTGAAGCCTGTTCAACAGCCAATGTGTGGAGAACTTTCCCCTACGACAACAACTTACTTACTTAGCTGGCTTCTTCTTGGCAATCCTATTGGATTATATACCGCATATAGAAAAATATTATAAGTGCTCCGATCTTCTGTAGTTAGTCACACCAAGTTCTGTAAGGTTCTCAGTAAACTGGTCTTTCCAACGCACTTTAAGTCACCCTCTTCTGCGCCGTCTATCGAGTTCATTGTCGAAGACTTTTCGAGCTGGAGCATTTTAGTCCATGCGTACAACATGACCTAGCCAACGCAACAGCTTAACCTTACTGCATCTGACCAGGTCAATGTCAATGGACAGCTCGTACAGCTTGATTGATTCATACGACGCCGATACTCTCCGTTAACAATGATGTGCCCATAAAAAAATCAATATTTTTTCTCTCGAAAACTGCCAGAATCGATTCATCCGCTTGTGTTATAACTAGGGCGACCAATTTTCAGCATATGCTGAATATTGCTGATGCTGCTTAATTTAACGATTTCAAGTGATCTTGCTTATTAAAAAGGTTTGTGCTTTTTATACCCTTCACCATGCGCATGAACGGAGTGAAGGGTATATTCATTTTGTTCTTCCATTTGTAACGCCCATAAGGAGGCGTGGTAGGTATAACAATATATATATATAAATGATCAGCATCGAAATCTGAGTCGATTTAAGGGTGACCGTCTGTCCGTCTGTCTGTCTGTCCCCGCGATTACAGCCGCAGTTTATGTTATATCGAGCTGAAATTTGGAATGCAAGCTTCTATCATCTTAAGTTCTAAGATGAGCCCGATCGGTCAAAAACTACTCCCACCTCCCATACAAACTCCCCCTTTTTGGGGTCTATCCCTGCGGTTACAGCCGTAGTTTAAGGGGAATCAAGCTGAAATTTTGTATGCAAGCTTACCAACACTAGGCGGAGGTTGAGTTCTAAGATGAGCCCGATCGGTCAAAAACTGCTCCCACCTCCCATACAGACTCCCCCTTTTTTGGGTATATCCCTGCGGTTACAGCTGTAGTTTAAGGGCAATCAAGCTGAAAATTTGTATGCAAGCTTCCCTATACTAAGCGTAGGCTGAGTAGTAAGATGAGACCGATCGGTCAAAAACTGCTCCCACCTCCCATACAAACTCCCCCTTTTTGGGGTCTCTCCCTACGATTGCAGCTGCAGTTTATGGGCAATTAAGCTGAAATTTTGTATACAAGCTTCCCAACACTAGGCGGAGGTTGAGTTCTAAGATGTGCCCGATCGGTCAAAAACTGCTCCCACCTCCCATACAAACTCCCCTTTTTTGGGTCTATCCCTGCGGTTACAGCTGTAGTTTAAGGGCAATCAAGCTGAAATTTTGTATGTGAGCTTCCCTACACTAAGCGGAGGTTGAGCAGTAAGACGAGCCTGATCGGTCAAAAACTACTCCCACCTCCCATACAAAATCCCTCTTTTTGGGGGTATCCGTATGTCAGTCCCCGCGATTACAGCAGTAATTTAAGAGCAATCAAGCTGAAATATCGTTCGCAAGCTTTGCTGCTCTCAATCGAGGTTGAGTTCTAAGATGAGCCCGATCGGTCAAAAACTACTCCCACCTCCCATACAAACTCCCCCTTTTTGGGGTCTATCCCTGCGGTTACAGCCGTAGTTTAAGGGGAATCAAGCTGAAATTTTTTATGCAAGCTTCCCAACACTAGGCGGAGGTTGAGTTCTAAGATGAGCCCGGTCGGTCAAAAACTGCTCCCACCTCCCATACAAACTTCCCCTTTTTGTATGTCAGTCCCCGCGATTACAGTAGTAATTTAATAGCAATCAAGCTGAAATATTGTATGAAAGCTTTTCTGATCTAAGCGGAGGTAGAGAATTAAAATGAGACCGATTGGTCAAAAACTACTCTCACCTGCCATACAAACTCCCCCTTTTGTGGGTTTGTCCCTGCGATTGCAGCTGTATTTTAAGAGGTATGTAGCTGACATTTTGTACGTAAGATTCAATATCTAAGCAGAGGCTACTTTCTAAGATAAGCAATGTTGGTCAAAAACTACTCCTACCTTCCATCAAACTACCTTTTTTGGGGTGTCCGCGTAACTGCCCCCGCGTTTATAGCCGTAGGTTAGAAAATATTGGGCTGAAATTTTATTTGCAAGCTTTAATCCTATAATAGGAGCTTACGTTGTAAGATGAGCAATATCGGACGAATACTTTTCCCACCTTCCATACAAACTTCCCTTTTTTTTGGGTGTCCGTCTGTATGTCCCTACAATTTATGAGCTTTCGGGCTGAAATTTGATATGTAAGCTTCTGTCCAGAAGCAGAGGTTAAGTTCTAAGATAAGCATGATCGGATTTAAACTACTCCCACATCTCACACAACTTCCCATTTTTGGGGAGTTACAAAATTCATAAAAATAAGCTCCAACCCACCAACTCATAAACTTATCGGTAAATCGAACACAATCTATACAAAATTACTGACAAAATGGATGTGTGAAGCTAAAAGTAACGTCCACTTCTCACCAACTTCCCTGTTTTGTGGTACAAAGTTTAATAAAATATAGTTGTAGTGCAAATAACCAGTTTTACCACCATTTATACAAATGGTGAAGGGTATCTGAGCTTCGGCATAGCCGAAGATAACCGCCTTACTAGTTTATGCTGTTTTTGGCCTTATTTAAATTTTTGATACATTTTGATAAGATATACTCAAGCCCTTGCGGTTAGAGTTTCTCTCCCGGGATTTCCCGGGCGGGAATTCCCGGGAAATTTAAACACCTTCGGCAGAACAAATTTTAGAAGCTTTAAAGAAGCGAATTGAAAAAAGAAGAGACAAGCGACTTTATACTTTAGTGAAGTATCTTAAAGATCCAACAGTACTTGATAAGTATGCTAATAACTTATTTCAAACTGCTTCAAAAAAATGTGATCGCGTACGCTGAACAAATTTATACTCGATGCCATAACAAATGCAAATGTTGCATCAGGAAAAAAAGGATTTACAAGTTTACGAAGCAAGTGGAAAAGCAACGGAAAATGTCACTATTTAATTGAATGCTCTTCTGACAATGAGGCCAACATCAGTTGAAAGCAAGGGAATATTTTCAACAACAGGGCAATTTGTAAATAGAATTAGAATCAGACTGCCTGATGAAACCATTAACTTTTAAAAACGGGCATTCCCGGGAATCCCGTTAAAGGCAAAAATTTTTCCCGGTTTCCCGGGAAATGAAAAGTCCGGGAAAAAAATATGACAGGTAGTATTAAATTTGCAAACTATCCTCTTATTTTACACACTACCTGTGTTCAAGATTTTGTAATAGCCCTGTTTTTATTGATAGCTTGATCGTTCGATTCGTTATATTCCTATAGTTTTCAGGCGCCTTATCGAAAACAAAAATTTAAACTAATGAAACCTAATGTGCCTCTATAACCTAAACCAACAACGAGACCATGGGGAACGTGATTGGAAGCAGCGGAGTATTATACTAATTATTTGGAAGGAGCATTGCAATAAAGCAAAGAGGTTCTTTCTAATTTGTAAATTTGTAATCCGACTTATCCTTCATAAAAAATAACTTTAAGTGCATCTGGCACGCCATCACAAAATTGAGTCAAGCGGATTGCTATTGAATGAAAGCTTGGAAACAATAAAATCAATTCAACATGCTATAGAAAAACATTTCATATAATTTTTTTTGTGGAAATCACTAAAATCAACAATATTATTTTTAAAAATTCAAAAACAACAAGTGCGTTTATCGGAAAATATTCGCCTGCTGAACCAACACTTTTTAAATACGCTCCCGTTTTATCGTGTGACGTGGAACGTGTTTTTCTATATATGGAATTTTTTTTAGCTTAATTGTAATCGTGACATTGACCAAGGTATAATCTCACTTTAAGAATTTTTTTTTTTTTGGTTTGAAAATTAATTTCTTTGTATGAATACCCGACTGAATAATTTGGTTAATTTACTTATTGTTTTTTATTACTTCTTTAATAGATGTGAAATTGTTTTTTGTTGGTTTTTCAATAAATAAAAAAATTATAAATGCTGAACATAAAATCTATCGTGCTTATTTCAAGGGTTTTTCATGCTGTTGTAAGTACTGAAAACCGTTTTTTTCTCGTGCTAAAAAATGGTCGCCCTAGTCATAACCCAGGATTCTAGACTATACATTAATACAGGTGGAACCATTATTTGGTATAGCTGGATTTCTGTCCGTCTAAAGAGGGATCTGGTATTAAATCGCTTGGTATGTACGTAGTAGCATTTATTAGCAAGCAGGATTCATCTCCGGCTTTCGAGGCTGACATTATGTTTTGTTGATGGCGGAGCCTGTGTAGATAACATTTCTACCACCTAGAAGTTATAGTTGTCAACGTTCACGCAGTTTCCCACACGAGTAGGTTCTTTTTTCGTTAAAACTAATAACTACGTTTTGTACTCGTTCAATGTTGACCCTATTTCGCTGATTCCTTCTGTATACCTGAGGAGGATGCAGTCACATCCCGCAATTTCCGACCTATGATGTCTACGTCATCAGCGTACGCGAGTAGCATGTGGCTTTGTTGATTATCGTGCCACTCGTGTCTACTGGAGCTTTCCTCATTATCATTTCCATCATTATGATGAAAAGGTCACACGATAGGTTGTCGTCTTATTTTAGACCTCGTCTGGTAAATAATGGCTCCGTAAGGTCCTTCCCAATCCTCACTGAAGACTTTGTGTCACTCAGCGTCATTCCACAATGGCGTATCAGCTTCGGTGGAATAGCAAGCTCACCCATGGCTTCGAGTAATTTCTGCCGTGTTGAGCTGTCGAAGGCAGCTTCATAGTTGACGAAAAGATGGTACGGGTCAGCACAGGACATAATACGCTTACATTCCAAACGTCGGGCATGCACTCTTTAAGCCAAACCGTGCGCAGGAGCTGGTGCATGCTCGTTATCAGCTCCTTGCCACCGGACTTGAAGAGCTCTGCGGGCAGACCGTCGGCACCGGCTGCTTTGTTGGTTTTCAACCGCGATATTGCTCTTCTTACCTCGGCTTGACTTGGTGGTGGGCAATCTAAGCTGTCATCGACAATTGGCGCGATAACTTCACGTGCGCTGCCTTTTGAACCAGCAGTTGCTAGAAGTGTTCTCTCCATATGTGCAGCACACTCTGCGTATCCGTGACCAGATTTCCATCACTGTCCTTACAGGTGGGGAGGCCATTACCGTATCCATTTGCTCTTACTTTCTGGTAAAATTTTCGGGCCTCACCTCTATCCCTGTATCGCTCTATATCCTCGTTCTCCCGTTCCTTCATCTGACATTTTTTCGCCTAATTAGCTGTCTCGCCCGTTTTGCTTTCTCCTTATGCCGTTCCTTAACAGCACGGGTTACAATTGGCTGTAGCGTTGCCCTATAAGCAGCATCCTGTTCCTCAGACGCTATGCGACATTCTTCATCGTACCAGGATTCGTCTGAGCGCCGCTTTTCATATCCCAGCACGGTTGTTGCGGCTGTTGCAATGGAATGCGCAATATGCTGCCACTGTGTATCGGGAACTTCAGAAGTAGAGGCGTTGTGTCGTAGAAGTTGGGAGAGCTGGTTGAAGTAGGCAGTAGCTATCTCTGGGTTTGCAGCTTCGCGATGTCCAGCTTCGATTGTGTTTGGTTACGTGCGTTTTTCGCTCTGCTCAATCTTGTGCGCACCTTGGCTGCATCCAGGTAATGATCCGAGGCAATATTAGCACCACGGAACACACGCACGTCCATGACACTAGATGCATGCCTGCCATCAATTACCACATGATCAATTTGATTTTTGGTGTTTTGATCGGAGTCTCTTGCCGACTATGAAACCACATCCAAATTCGTGTCTTTCTGCATGGCAGCTGTAAAAGATGTCACAGTTCTTTCGTCGTGTGCATCCCTGTCCCGTCCATCTCATTTCCTGTATGGCGGTGATGTCAGCCTTGTATTTGTCGAGGACATCCGCCAGTTGGATAGAGGCACCATCTCTGTATAGAGTTCGTACATTCCAGGTGCATATCCTTAAATCATAAAGACAGTCTTGCATGCAAATCTATGATAAAGTTGTCACAATTTCTTTCGCTTTTCTTATAAACTGGTCACACCATTTTTTAGGATGGTAGAGGTTATGAGGAAAAATTGCCCGGGGAATACATGGTCTAAGACCGGAAGTAGTTAGCTGCTTGGACAGTGCCACAAAGGAATCGCTTCTGGTCACTCCCAAGTGAGTGACAATCAGTAACTTTCAACCTCTGGGCAAAGTCCCATTCCTTGTCAGCTAGACTATGCATATTAATTTCAACTCAAATTTGGGAACCTTTTTGCATAATCCGGGCTGAAATTTCAAAAACGATATTTTAAAAGTATGTCCCCTGCAGCAGTTGCGCCTATTCACTTGCAATTCCGTCAAGCACTATTTATGTTACTAGTGTGTATCTAAAACGGTAAGGCGGGAGGAAATAAAAAAGTTTCTTTGTTTCAACTATTTAATTTTCAGTAAAGTATTTAATACAATATAATTTGTGTATTTCTATGATCATGTTAGAACGTAGAACAACTAAATTCCATTATAACTTATTTGTGTGTTGAATTAAGTGTAATATGTGGTATGTTATGCTTTACGAATTGTAAACAACAGACCTTTTAACTTTTGGCAAAAATTTCACACACACACACAAGTAACAATTCAGGTGGGATGTAAAAAGCAATAACTAAGCTAATGCCTTGAACCAGCGGCAACCGTGTGGCATGCTGTTAGGTTGCAAGGCAAAACTTTTAATAAAACTGTTATGTAAAGTAACGTCGTCTGTGCTATGCAAAAATCCTTTATCTCATGTAATTTCATGATTTTTATACAACATTATGCTTCATTGTGCATCCACATACAATTCAACGTTCATGCGGTTTCTGGAAGGTACAGCAATGAGTGACATGTTTACGAATTAGTATTATAATGACACTGTGGTAGTTCTTGACAAAAAATTTTCTTAACACCTGTTTTGGAACGAAAAATTTAATTGCATCATTAGTTTTTTTTTTGTAATAATTAGGGTTTTATATAAAGTATTAAAGAATTCCACACGCTTCGCTCTACTGAGTGCGTTTTCCAGATTTTTTTCAGGTTCGCCTTCAATCGCCTTTCTCGCTGAAGCATTAACATCCATCCTGGCAACATGTGCCAGCCATCGTAGTCGTTGGATTCTGGCTCTTTTAGCTAGGTGGATGTCGTGGTCAAGCTCATACAGCTCATGGTTTATCCGATGGCAAAACTCGCCGTCAACATAGATATGCCATATCTTTATACCATCACCCTTAGGAATGGGGGTATATATAATTTGATACGACCCAAAAGTGTAACACATAAAAGGAGTCACTTCAGACCCTAGGTTTCTTAGAACCAAATTCGATTCTCGACTTTTAAAGTCATTTGAGCCATGTCCGTCTGTCTGTCTGTCTTTCGAAAGACGCAACCAAATGTCTTGAAATTTTTCACGAGTTAATATTTCCCCAAAACTACTTACGGTATTGCAAATGGGCTACATGGTTCTGCCCCTTCTGGTACCTCCCATACAAATACATCATTCCGCCCACTTTTGAAATCGAGTTATAATATCAATACACACAACGGGATCGTACCCAAATTCTGTACTTAGTAAAGCTATTACAGGATAAAGTTTTGGAAAAAAAATTGGAAGTCTAGCCACGCCCCTTCTGGTACCTCCCATACAAATTCACCTTTCCGCCCAATTTAGATATGGAGTAATAATATCAATAAATCCATCGCGCTCGTACCCTAATTCTTAATTTAGTAAAGCTATAGCAGGATACAGTTTTTGAGAAAAAAACTGAAGTCTACCAACGCCCCATCTGGTACCTCCCACATACATCTGGTACCGCCCACTTTTGAAACCGATTAATATTATTATTAGAACTACCGCGATCGTGACCAAATTCTGTATTTAGTAAAGTTCAAGCAGGATAAAGTTTTGGAGAAAAAATCTGGAAGTCTAGACACGTCCATTCTGGTACCTCCCATACAAATGTACCTTTCCGCCCACTTTAGAGATGGAATAATAATATCAATATTCTCGACACGATCGTGCCCCAATTCTGTATTTTATTGTTATAACAGGATAAAGTTTTGGAGAAAAAACTGGAAGTCTAGCGGCGCCCCTTATGGGACCTCCCATACAAATGTACCTTTCCGCCCACTTCAGAGATGGAGTAATAATATCAATACATCCAACGCTATCGCGCCCAAACTATGTATTTAGTAAAGCTATAACAGGATAAAGTTTTGGAGGATAAACCTAGAAGTCTAGACACGCCCCTTCTAGTACCTCCCATACAAATTTACCACTCCACCCACTTTAGAAATCGAGTAATAATATCAATGTAATAGCAATTTTTTTTATTTTACTGAGGGTGATGGTATATGTAAGTCGGGTCGCCCGACTGAAACTTTCTTACTGGTTTTCGGAGTACTTTTCTCTCGAATACACCCAGGTTTTGTATGTCCGTTGTAGAAAGCACTCACGGCAGCATACAAAAGAACGGGTAAAATTAGAATATGGTATAGCTGTTTCTTAGTATTCTGAGATGGTGGTACTAAAGTGCTGCTAGTGTTACTAAAGTGCTGCCGAAGTCCGTATACACATCTATTGGCGAGCACTATTCTTCGATTGATTTCTTGGCTGACACTATTTTTATACCATCACCCTTAGGGATAAGGGTATATATCATTTGATACGACCCAAAAGTGTAACACGTAGAAGGAGTCACTTTACACCCTAGGTTTCTTTGAACCAAATTCGATTCATGACTTTTGAGGTCGTTTGAGCCATGTCCGTCTAACTTTCAAAGGACGCAGCCAAATGTACGGTATTGCAAATGGGCTACATGACCCCGCGCTAATCAATATCAATACATTCAACGAGCTCGTACCCAAATTCTGCAGTTAGTACAGCTTTAACAGGATAAAGTTATGGAAAAACATTGGAAGGGTAACCAAGCCCCTTCTGGTACCTTCCATACAAATGTACCACTCCGCCCACTTAAGAAATCAAGTAATAATATCAATATACTAACAAATTTTATGTTTCATTGAGGGTGAAGGTATATGTAAGTCGGGTTTCCCGACTGAAACTTTCTTACTGGTTTTGTTTGTCCTCGTTGACCGCTAGTCCCATTTTTGCTGACTCCTTTTCTAGTGATAAGAAAACTGCAGTAACATCCTGCAGATTTCGGGCAATGATGTCTTTATCATCGGCATAGGCTAGTAGCATGTGGTTCTTGTGGAATATGGTGCCAGACATGTTGACACCAGCCTTTCAAATTACCTTCTCCATAACTATATTAAATACTGTCCAAGGCAAACATTCACCCTGCCTGAGACCTCTTTCCGTGTTGAATGGCTCAGATTGATCCTTACTAATCTTAACCGATTATTTGGTGTTTTCCAAGGTACACCTGCAAAGTCGAATCAGCTTTGGAGAAATATTATACTCTGACCTGTCTTATATAGCCTATTCTCTATCGGATAGTAGAAAGCAGCTTTGCAGTCGACAAAGAGGTGGTGGGGGTCGATCTGCTTTGCTTGAGTTTTTTTTCCAGGATTTGTCGTAAGGTGAATATTTGATCCGTCGTAGATTTACCAGGTCTTAAGCCGCACTGATAAGGTCCAATTAATTTTCCTACAGCTGACTTTAGACGTTCACACAATATGCTCAAAAGAAACTTGTACGCAATTGGTAGTAGGCTTATTCATAGGTAAATCTTACATTCACTTCGATCTCCTTTCTTGTACATGGGACAGAACAGACTGAGACTCCAATCCCCGGGCATGCTCACCTCTAGCCAGATGTTCTCCATGAGCTGATGCATTCTCCTAATCAGCTCCTCCCCATGGGCTCCAGCAGCTTCGTTATTTTTAAGGCGGGATATTGTCACGCTTATCTTCCTCTGGCTCGAAGGTGGACATTTAATACCTTCGTCATGTAGATTGCTAATATGTTCTCTCCATATTTTTAGAACGTTATCCGGGTCCGTCACCAGCTGGGCATGGCAGTCCTTGCAAGAGGGCAACCCTATTCCGAAGCAGTTGGGATAGGTGTCTGCTTCCTCTGTGGTTCGCAGTTTATCGATGTCCAGCTTTCGTTGTGTCTGGTTATGTACGTTATGGTAAGGTAGTAATCGGAGTCAATTTTCGCATCCCTGATCACTAGAACGTCCAGAACACTCGATGCGTGCCTTCCATCGACTACCACGTGATCTATCTGATTCCTAGAGATAACCATGTTGCCTTTTGAATATATGTATGGTAAAATGTAGTGCTGCTAACTACCATATTTCTTTCCGCAGAGAAATCAGTCAGTCTAATGTCAGTCGACGTTTCGGTGTGCAGACTGAATGTTCAGATAGTAGGCTCAAATACGGTATCCCTGCCTATTTTAGCATTAAAATAGCCTAGTACAATGTTTGTCTTGTTGTTTTTGTCCTCATCGCTTTTCTGACTCTTATAGTGGCTATTCATTCACACACCGGATTGAATCTTGAGACTAGGTGTCGCAGTCTCTTGCTAACTACAAATCCACATCCAAACTTGCGCTTGCCCTCATAGCCACTATAGTAGATGTCGCACGTCTTCATGTACGAGCATCCGTGTCCCGTCCACAGGATTTCCTATTAAGCGGTTATGTCAGTCTTGTATTCTTCGAGGACTTCCGCCAGTTGGATAGAGGCACCTGGTCTTACAGTGTTCTAACATACCAGGTGCTTATCCTCTAATCAGGGTCCTTAATACGTTTGCGGTAGTCGTCAACATTTTGGGGGGTTCGTTGTATTCATTTCTTACTTCTTTTCATTGCAATAGTTCAAAACGTCGGTGGCGGGTTGCAAGCCCAGCGCACCACTTCGCTGTTTTCTCCACCTACCAGGAATATATTACAGGCGCCCATTTTGGATCAGATGCTGACTAGGGTACCGGTCACTCTGAGCCGACGTGCCTGTGTTTTAGATTTCGCCTCTTACAGTTAGCCGTGCTCTGATGGGTCTCGAGAGCTCGTTTCCAGGTGTCACCATGTGTAGATACTCCGTCCACAGAAGAACCACGAATACGGAGCTCTGTGATTAGACTTGAAGTGCAATTGGCAAGTATAACTCTGGGTTTGCCAGTTAAACCGATCATAAGCTTTACCTTGCATCAAACTCTCGGCGTCCTCGTTTCCTTTTTAAAGGATTTAATTCTCAAAGGATATGTAAGTTTGAGCTTTTTCGTTCCGTACTTCTCTTACTTGTACAATGGTGTTATACATTTCTAATAACTCCCTTCTCAAAAAACTAAGGATGTACTTCGATTCCCCGTACTCGAATAAGGGTAAATCCACCCACTCCGGTTTTGTCTAGTTTTTCGACTTCCACAGTGTAACAATTGCTTATGTTGAGAACAAACAAAATAAATGCACTTTCTACTGTACCTGGGCGTAGACTAACATGTTTTGAGGTGTATGTTTTCCTATTATATTACAGCACTATAAAGCAAATATAACAATTACATACAAAATACCATGCCATGCATTTAAGTACATACGTTCATGTATGTATATTTAGTCCCGTGACTGTATATACTGAAGGACAATTAAAAAAAACGGTTACAACTTTATTTTTTTGATTTTTATTCCCCTCAATTTTAACTCAGGGGGATTTTAATTCATAAAAGTTATAATTCAATAGAGGCAGAGCAAATAGAAAATAATGTATGCCAACATTACAAATTTATGTAACTATGATTTCTCTTAAATTCGTGAAACCGGTCACCACTTCAGCAGTTAAATAAAAAAATGGACGAACAGAATACAGTTTTGCAAATGTAATATCCTACAGTTAACCAATGATTCGAAAGTCCTCGCAAATATTCATTGATATTTTTAACCTTGTTCTTGTTTTATTATTGTTGATTTTTAGCATTGTATTCATAAATCGGGTCGTGATAAATTTTCAGTTTTTTTAGCGTTTTCGAATTTTACTGCATTTTTTATTGAAGGAATATTTCCATATGACATTTAGCTTGAGTAAGTTTTGTGTAGAAAATCAAAGGCCATGGAACATTTCTCCAGGAAAAGCAACCAGCAATTTCAGACACTTTTACTGTCTGCCAATTCAAAACGAGAAATGTGGTCGAAGTAAGTTACTATGCAGATACTTTACTCATCGCCACATTAGCTGCTACATGTTTTTGTTTAACCAAGAGACTAGCGACAAATTCATAAGTTCTATACATAAAAAATCAACTCAAGCTAATTAAACAGTTTATTTTTTTAAAATTATTGAAATGCATAACGTGGCTACGAGGTTCCCTAAATGCAGTTCATAAAGAGCAACACACACACACGCAACAACTTTTTTATTTTACTGTATACGACATACAAATGTTTTAAATTAATTTTTCTCCATGGGTGCGATTACGTTTTTATATGTCTGCGCCAACTTTGTTAGTACAACTATTTTTTCCCCGTAATTACATACTTGCTCAAATAGAAATGTGAAAAACCACTTTCTGTGGTTTTAACTTTATAAAGCCAATATAATGGTGGACTATTTATGCAAAAGGGTTGAGCACGCTCGTACGAAGTATGCTAACAATACGACTTGATTAAAAACATTCCACAAAAATTAATTAACTTTAACAGAAATACAAAATACCAACATGCTAAAAACAAAGGTGTGAGTGCAGAGCATATCTAATAATTTCAAATATTTAAATATTTTACCATTGCTAATTTAGAATTTAAAGCAATGCAAAAGTTTAAAATGTGGTTTGGATATATTAACTGTAAATTGCATAGTTAAAAAAAAGTATTTTAGCATTGAAAAGAGCAAATTTTATTTGCTGGCTTTTGGGATTGTGATTAGAAGAGCCAGAGGAACGTTACTCGCCGTTACCGATGATGGGTCTAAACATATTGCGAAGCATTTTTCTCTCGAAGAGTCTGGTAGAGTTGGATGTTTGTTCTTCAAGAGAGCGCTTTGCTTAGCGCATAGTAGCAGCGGTTTGCGAACAATACTCGTCTTTTGATTTCCACGCTGGCATTATTATTCTTGTCTACGGCGAAGCCAAAGTAGACAAAATCATCTACCACTTCGAAGTTATAGTTCTCAACGTTCACGCAGCGTCCCAAACGAATAGACTCTTTGTTCGTTGAAATAACTAACTTGGTTTTGTCCTCATTTACCACCAGACCTATCTACGCCTACTGCTTTTCAATGCTCGAAAAGGCCGCAGTAACATCCCGCAATCTATGGCTTATGCTATCTAAAACATCGACATACGCCAGCAGCATGGGACTTTTGTTAAAGATGGTAACAGTCCGGTTCACTCCAGCCTTCCACATGATCATCTCCACTACGATGTTAAAGATATCCCATGACAGACTACCTCCTTGTCTAAAGCTTTGCTTGCATACTGGTCTGAAATCGATTTTTTTTGGCAGAAGATCCAAAAATGTATATACCATGTTGTAACGTTGCACAGTTAGTAGGCATAATACAAACAAATTTCGGTCATATCAACCATTGATGTCGTATTATTTATATTTTATTTATTTGTTGCTATCATCTGATCTATTTTGTTGTAAATCAGATTTGGATCAATTCCTAGAAGTGATTACTATGGTACAACTACATCATTCCTCTATTTTGTTTGATAAATATCACAAATCTTGGCATAAATGACCTAAAATGGTTCTCTAAAATATGAGAATTTTTCGAGTTTGCTGAAAAATGCTGGCGAGATATACATTTATACTTAAAAAACATCCTTTTTTCAACACTATTACATTTTTAATTTCGTGCAAGTTTATGCCCAAGTACAACTTTTTGTTCTAGAACCTTATAGGTTATATTGGCAAATAACAACATTATCAAAACACCCAAAAATTTAGACAATAACGCAATAAAAACCAGTACAGAAATTTCAGTCAGTTAAACTGACTGATAAATACCATCACCCAATATAAGATATTGTTTCAGTCTTGTGTTATTGAAATTAACCGATTTGTTATTAAAACCAGTTAGAAAGTTTCAGTCGGGCAACCCGACTTACATTTACCCTTACCCTCAGTAAAATAAATAGTTTTCTATTATATTGATATTATTACTCGATTTCGAAAGTGGGCGGAGTGGTATATTTGTATGGGAGGTACGAAAAGGGGTGTGTCTAGGCTTCCAGATTTATTATCCATAACTTTATCCTGTTATAGCTTTACTAAATACAGAATTTGGGCACGATTGCGTTGGGTGCACTGATATTATTACTACATCCCTAAAGTGGGCGGAAAGGTACATTTGTATGGGAGGTACCATAAGGGGCGTGTCTAGCCTTCCAAAACTTTGTCCTTTTATAATATAACAAAATACAGAATTTGGGCACGATCGAGTCAAGTGAATTGATATTATTACCCTATTTCAAAAGTGGAGTGGTACATTTGTATGGGAGGTACCAGAAGGGGCGTGTCTAGACTTCCAGATTTTTTCTCCAAAACTTTATCCTGCTTAAACTTTACCAAATGCAGAATTTGGACACGATCGCGTTAGGTCTCTTAATAATATTAATCGATTTCTAAAGTGGGCGGTACCAGATGTGTATGAGAGGTACCAGATGGGGCGTGGATAGACTTCCAATTTTTTCTCCAAAACGTTATCCTGTTATAGCTTTACTAAAAAGAGAATTTGTTTAATTTATTGATATTATTTCACCATCTCTATAGACAGACAGACAGACAGACAGACATGGCTCAAACGACTTAAAATGTCATGAATCGAATTTGGTTCAAAGAAACCTAGGGTCTAAAGTGACTCCTTCTATGTGTTACACTTTTGGGTCGTATCAAATGATATATACCCTCATCCCTAAGGGTGATGGTATAATAAAATTGGAAATAATGCAAAATTAGACTTCAGTTTCAGCTATGTATCCTTTTTATACAGTCACCCTTAGGGATGAGGATATATATCTTTTGATACGACCCAAAAGTGTAACTCATAGAAGGAGTCACTTTAGACCCTAGGTTTCTTTGCACCAAATTCTATTCATGACTTTTTAAGTCATTTGAGCCATGTCCGTCTGTCTGTCTGGCTGGTTTGTACGATAACTTTCAAGACGCAACCAAATGTTTTTAAATTTTGCACGAGTTAATATTTCCCCAAAACTACTTACGGTATTGCAAATGGGCTACATGGCCCCGCCCCTTCTGGTGCCTCCCATACAAATACATCATCCCGCCCACTTTAGAAATCGAGTAATAAATCAATACCCCCAACAGGATCGTACCCAAATTCTGTACTTAGTAAAGATATAAGAGGATAAAGTTTTGGAGAAAAAATCTGGAAGTCTAGATACGCCCCTTCTGGTAGCTCCCATACAAATGTACCTTTCCGCCCACTGTAGAGATGGAGTTATAATATCAATAAATCCAACGTGATCGTACCCAAATTCTTTATTTAGCAAAGCTATAAAAGGATAAAGTTTTGGAGAAAAAAAAAATTGGATGTCTAGCTAAGCCCCCTCTGGTACCTCCCATACAAATGTATTTATGTTTTACTGAGGTTGTGGGTATATGTAAATGGGGTAGCCCGACTAAAACTTTCTTACTGTTTTTTTCTTTTCATACTTTCCTTTTAGCAAAATTGAAATTTAATGTACCACTGTTTTTATTCCGAATTATATACTCACGTTTCAACTTCCAACATTGATTGCTTGAAAGACTGTCAGGGTTGCCACCTTAAATTTTTGAAAATATTTCCATGAATAGCTTGATCTGTTGGCGATAAGGAAATATATATAATTTTTTTGAATTCTTATTTTTAGTTTTTGGACTTTCTGCCATATAGTCTGGCTTTGAGACCAGTGTGGCTTGATAGAAAATGGCTCAGTCAGATTTTTGCCTATTTTTACCGAAGACTTCGTGTCAGTCAGTGTCATCCCGCAAAGTCGTACCAGCAACGAGGGAATACCAAACTCAGCCCTAGCATCTAATAATTTCAGTCGTATCGGACGTCGAAAGCAGCTTTGTAATCGATAAACAGATGGAAGGAGTCGATTTGCGTTTCTTGGGTCTTCCCTAGGGTTTGTCGGAGTGTAAATATCTGGTCAATCGTGGATTTACCAGATACACTGATTAGGCACAGTCTGGATCGCTAGGATGGTCTTCAGACCTTCACATACACAGTGCAACAGTGAAAAAAACACCCGAACGTGACTCTATAGGTTCGATAGTACAACCGGAGCTGAGTAAAACCATACCTCAGTTTGGCTAGATTGGCCACCAAAATTTTTTTTTGCCTTGAAAAAAGGTGGCATCAGTTGTTAGCCAACAGTTTGTACAGTTTTTAATCTAGCTCTTCCTCTTCTTAAGCAAAGTTGTAGCTAATAGTCTAAAAGTAGATAGTGTGTTTTGAGAGCCATTTAATATCCCTAGACTTGTTCAGATTGCATGGGTTTGTTCAGAGAAGTTTTTCGGTGTTACCTAAACTACAATTTCACTGAATAGAGTATGCAAAAAATCTGGACTCCCTACGACTTATATTCAAAATGGTGAAAAAATTAGACTTTTATTCGAAGTTTTTTGAAAATAAACGAGGGATATCTAATTTTTTTGGGAAATTTTATTATATCAATTTCTTAAGCGGACTATTAGCAACAACTTTGCTTAAGAAGAGAAAGAGCTAGATTAAAAACTGTACAAACTGTTGGCTAAAAACTGATGTTACCTTTTTTCAAGGGATCCAAGGGATTTCAAAAAGTTACGAGGGCCAAAAAAAAATTTGGTAGCCAATCTAGCCAAACTGAGGAAGGTTTTACTCAGCTCCGGTTGTACTATCGAACCTATAGAGTCACGTTCGGGTGTTTTTCAAAAAGTTTGATTTTGTGTCATAGTGATATCATAAAAGACAGGCCCTTGTAAGCGATGGGTAAAAGGCTGATGCCGCGATAGTTGTTACACACACTTGGATGGCATAGAACACTCAGATTCTAATCATAGGGCATACATTCCTTAAACCAAGTTGAGTTGGCAATGTGCCTGCATTGCCAGCTCATCGCAGCCGGCTTTAAAAAGCTCTGCCGGTAAATTCCGCTCTAGCCGATATAGTTTTGGTCCGATGGTGGGCAATCTACTCCTTCATCGATGATTAGCGTGATTTCGTCACCTAAGCTGCCTTCGGGAATTAGCAGAGTACGAAAATATTCCCTTTTTTATTTGCAGTCCACTCTGCGTGTCCGTGACCAGATTTCCATTCCTGTCCTTTGTAGATACCTTGTTTTTAAGATGTTCTTATTTAAATCGTTCATTTAACTTTTTAACATAAATTTCATAAAATAAATCGGCAAAATTGTTTGTTGTTTTATTTAGCCAAGCGTAATTGAGGTTTCATATAGTCCCTAATATAAAATGTTTAAACCAGAGCCCTACCAACTCGATCTTGCCTTAATTTGTCCACAAATTACAAAAACAAAATACATGCAAAATGTTTTTCTTCACGCACATTTTTGCTAATTTTCGCCCTTAAAGCAAAAAAGTTGCCATCGGACTATGGATTCTAATTTTAAAGAGTGACTTGGTGCCTCTTTTTACACCATCACCCTTAGGGATGAGGGTATATATCATTTGATACGACCCAAACGTGTAACACATAGAAGGAGTCCCTTTAGACCCTAGGTTTATTTGAACCAATGACTTTGTTGACCCTTCTCGTACCTCCCATACAAATACATCATTCCGCCTACTTTAGAAGTCGAGTAATAATATCAATATAATAGAAAATTTTTTGTTTTCCTTAGGGTGAGAGTATATGTAAGTCGGGTTACCCGACTGAAAATTTCTTACTGGTTTATATTGCACTTTGATTAAAACACAATCAGTAAGTGTAAGGCGTATATTAGAAAAGTTTATTTACAGGTTTGTAAATGTTTCAAATCAAAAGCTGCAATAACTCTTTCTACAATTATTAACGTGCTATACTCAAGATCTTACATTGCAAAGTCGATTGCGTCTAATTTTAAAATCTTTAAAATGTTGTAAAAGAAACTAACTCAAATGCCCTGTTATTGAAAATATTGAAATAATTTGCATTCTTTATAGGCAATTTATTTTATTACGTGCCAATTGGATGGAGTATTTTGTCACCAGTCCATTTTTAACGGTCATTTAACTTATTTTATTTCATTCCTGAAATATTCTTAAGTGCAACACATCTTGTTCCTTTCTAGTGGGTGAATGTAACCAGTAAATAGTTTATGCATTAGATTCTGCATCCATTACTGCCTCAGACCCTTGGCAACAGAAGCAGTCTTAGTAGCACTGCGGTGTTGCAGAGTACATTCGAATCGTTGTCATTGAAACTGTCCTTTTAAATAAAATTTACATAAAATTTCCATTTGTTTCTTTAACACCACTTCCCAACGCCAGTACTGTTGTTATTCTTGTGGAAACACTGATTTATGTCGGAGAAAAACTGTGAATGGCAAACCCGGTCCATATTTGCAGCTGAGGGAGCAAATACCACACTTGCTATAAGTGTTTTTTTTACAGAATGCATCAAGGAAAACTGGTAACCAACAAAAAACAATGGAATATGGTTAAGTCATATTAAGTGACAGATACGAAAGTGTGCAATGTGGTTAAAGCGGAATGTAAAAAGGAAATCAAAATTTTTAAAAAGTGCAGAAATGTTAGTACATAGAAATATTTTTTCAAGTTTTCAAAACTTTCATTTGCGTGTATATACATTTTAATGAGAAATTTTCAAATTTGTCGTCATTTGTTTTCTTGTGGTACACAAGACGATAGTAATTACTTACTTACTTAGCTGGTACTTCTTTGCAATCCCATTGGATTACATACCGCACGTAGGAAAATATTATAAGCGCCTCGATCTTCTGCGCTTCTTCTCCAGTTAGTCACACCAAGTTTGGTAAGGTTCTCAGCAACATGGTCTTTCCCACGGAGTTTTGGTCGCCCTCTTCTCCGCCGTCCATCGAGTTCATTGTCGAAGACTTTTTGAGCTAGAGTATTTTCGTCCATGCGTACAACATGACCTAGCCAACGTAACCGTTGCACCTTAATGCGTTTGACCACGTCAATGTCAGTGTACAGCTCATGATTCATACGACGCCGATACTCTCCGTTAACGATGATGAGCCCATATATTGTAAGGAGTATTTTTCTCTCGAATACCGCCAAAATCGATTCATCCGCTTGTGTCATAACCCAGGATTTTGAGCCATACATTAAGACAGGTAGAACAAGTATCTGGTATAGCTGGAGTTTTGTTCGTCGAGAGAGGGCTCTGTCATTGAATCCTTGCTTAGTCCGTAGTATCATTTATTTTCAAGCAGGATTCTTCTCCGGATTTCTAGGCTGACATTATTTGCTTTGTTGATGGCGGAGCCTAGGTAGACAAAAGTATCTACCACCTCTAAAGTATAGTTGTCAAAGTTCACGCAGTTTCCCAAACGTGCAGATTCTTTGTTCGTTGAAACTCATAACTTCGTTTTGTCCTCGTTCACCGTTAGGCCCATTTTCGCTGATTCCTTCTGTATACCTGAGAAGGCTGCAGTCACATCCCGCAGTTTTCGACCTATGATGTCAACGTCATTAGCGTACGCTAGTAGCATGTGGCTTTTGTTGAATATAATGCCACTCGTGTTTACTGCAGATTTTCTCATTATCATCTCCATCACTATATTGAAGAGGTCACACGATAGGCCGTCGTCTTGTTTTAGGCCTCGTCTGGTACAGAATGGCTCCGTAAGGTCCTTGCCAATCTTCACTGAAGACTTCGTGTCAGTCAGCGTCATTCTGCAAAGACGTATCAGCTTCGCTGGAATACAAAACTCAGCCATGGCTTTGAGTAATTTCTGCCGTATCGGGCAGTCGAAGGCAGATTTATAGACGACGAAAAGATGGTACGTGTCGATCTGTTTCTCTTGGGTATTTTCCAGGATTTGCCGAAGTGTGAATATCTGGTCAATTGTTGATTTACCTGGTCTAAAGCCACACTGATAAGGCCTGATCAGGTAGGATAACACTGGCTTTAGTCTCTCACATAGCACACTCGACAGGACCTTATATAACTTAACTTAACTTAATTTCTCTTTGCACCCCATGAATGAGGTATGGGATAGCTTCTCGCGGACAGGACAGGACCTTATATGCGATGGGTAAAAGGCTGATCCCGCGGTAGTTGAAGCACACACTTGGATCACCTTTTTTCAGCACAGGACATAATACGCTTAAATTCCAATCGTCAGGCAGGCACTCTTTAAACCGTGCGCAGGAGCTGGTGCATGCTCTTTATCAGCTCCTCGCCACCGGACTTGAAGAGCTCTGCCGGCAGACCGTCTGCACCAGCTGTTTTGTTGTTCTTCAGCCGCGATATTGCTTTTCTTACTTCGGCTTGGCTTGGTGGTGGGCAATCACAGCCGTCGTCGACAATTGGCGTGATAACTTCATGTGCGCTGCCTTCCGGAACCAGCAGTTGTTGGAAGTGTTCTCTCCATATGTGCAGCACACTCTGCGTATCTGTGACTAGATTTCCATCCTTGTCCTTATAGGAGGGGAGGCCATTACCGTAGCCATTTGCTCTTACTTTCTGGTAAAATTTACGGGCCTCACCTGTATCTCTGTATCGCTCTATATCCTCGTTCTCCCGTTCCTTCATCTGACGTTTTGTTCGCCTAAATAGCTGTCTCGCTATTGGGACCGGCCGTGGCATAGTGGTTAAAACACGCGACTACCATGCGGTTCAAACCTGGCTCCAGTCATCTTAAAAGAAAAAAAATAAATACAATTTTCTTTCATTGTCGGCTCCCCTCGTCGATTCAATCGTCGTGTCTAGTAAGAGCTTCTCAAAACAGTGACGTTCGCATTCGTCGATAAATAAGCACCGTTAGTTGTGAATCTAAAAATAGAAAGCGTGTTAATTCACAACAACGCGAGAAGCTATCCCATACCTCATTCATGGGGTGCAAAGGGAAATTAAGTTTTTTTTTAAGCTGTCTCGCCTGTTTTACTTTCTCCTTGTGCCGTTCCCTAACAGCACAGGTTACAATTGGCTGTAGCGTTGCCATATAAGCAGCATCCTGTTCCTCAGTCGCTATGCGATATTCTTCATCGTCCCAGTATTCGTCTGAGCGCCGCTTTTCATATCCTAGCACGGTTGTTGCGGCGTTTGCCAAGGAATGCGCAATATGCTGTCAATGTGTATCGGAAACGTCAGAAGTAGAGGCGGTGTGTCGTAGAAGTTGGGAGAGCTGGTTGGAGTAGGTAGTAGCTATCTCGGGTTCGCAGCTTCGCGATTTCCAGCTTTCTTTGTGTTTGGTTACGTCCGTTTTTCGCTCTGCTCAATTTTGTGCGCACCTTGGCTGCAACCAGGTAATGATCCGAGCCAATATTAGCACCACGGATCACACGCACGTCCATGACGCTAGATGCATGCCTGCCATCAATTACCACATGATCAAATTATTTTTTAGTGGTTTGATCGGGGGATAGCCAAGTTGCCTTATGAATATCTCTGTGCTGGAATCTGGTTCCACTCATTACCATGTTCCTTCCCGCTGCGAAGCTAACCAGCCTAAGCCCGTTGCCTGATGTGTCGGTATGCTGGCTGAATTTACCGATCGATGGACCAAGAACATCTTCCCTTCCTATTTTTGCAATAAAGTCTCCCAGGCCAGGGCAGCGGCCGTATGTTTCCTCTTGCGCTCGTAAAATGCATCTTTAATCCCATCGTCTTTATCTTCCGTCGGGGCGTGTACACAAATCAGCGTGATGTAAAAATATTTCGCCCGGATGCGAATGGTGGCTATTCGGTCACTTGCAGGGTTTAACGGGGAGACCAGGGGTCGAAGTCTCTTGCCGACAATGAAGCCACATTCAGATTCGTGTCTTTCTGCATGGCAGCTGTAAAAGATGTTACAGTTCTTTCGTCATTTGCAGCCCTGTCCCGTCCATTTCATTTCCTGTATGGCGGTGATGTCACCCTTGTATTTGTCGAGGACATCCGCCAGTTGGATAGAGGCACCATCTCTGTATAGAGTTTGTACATTCCTGGTGCATATCCTTAAATCATAAAGACGATAGTCTTGCATACAAATCTATGATAAAGTTTTTACAATTACTTCCACTTTTCTTCTAAACTGGTCACACCACTGTTTAGGATGGTAGAGGTTATGAGGGAAAAATGTATGCCTACACATTTTTAATAATATTTTTAAAAGGACAACAAAATTTTATCAATTAGTGACAAAAGTAGAAATGCGAAGTAAGGAAGTTACAAAAAATGTCTAATGGGAAATATCTAAATTTCGAATTAATGGCAAACAATGTACCTTTATGTTTAGTTTTTGGCAATACTACAATATAGAAATCACTAGTCTTTAATTTACTGAACGTCTGTGCTAAAATTTTATGGTTTCGGCTTTAATGATTGTACTGCTACGGTAGTATAACATACGTCTCTAGTATGTGAGGCCTGCATATGAAAGCTCGGTAATCAATGTTCGTTTTCTATTTGGTTGGTTTGTAGTTTATTTATCTCCTACATCTTAAAAACGACCACGGCACGGCGGTGATATCATTTGGCAATAAATTTACTTCAATTGCAGCTCGGTGCAGTTATCTCCATTTGAGAAAACGATAATTGTGGTGATGGAAAAGGAGTAAGATGCATTGTTTCCACATTCTGGCAATTTTTTATGATCTCGAAGGTTTCAACTATTGGCACTTCAAGTGTCGTTTGCAATACAGTTAACAAATAAAAACAGATTACGGTTTGGTATGAATTCTAAAGGTGGGTAAAAGATTTATTGAGGTTATCTAACGTATTCTGTACTTGGCATTTGTCGTGGAATTTGGATGCAGTGCCACTGATGTCACTGAATGTGAATCGTAGTCGAGTTTCCATAATTCACCAAAATTTAAGATATATGAGCGATTATGATTTAGATGCGTTTAAACCAAAAAAAAGTGATTATGTAATTGGATAAATCTAATTTCAAATTAAATTGGATTGAAAGATAACTTATGTAATTGTTGTTCTTCTTATTACGCAAAGTTGAGCTATACCGCATTTCAAAATTTTATATGACAAGGTGACAAACGAAGAAATATCGAAAAATATTTTATAACATCTCAACGGAAATTATTTTTTTTAACTAAGAAAAATAGTTAGATCCTAGGAATTTTCAAAAGAAATTCATTTCAGGTATTCCTAAAACGATAAAGTCATAGAAAGAGCCATTAACTTGTCGCCAAAGGAATTCTGTTGCATTTGTTAGTAACGCATACTATATCCTGTGCTATAGAGTCAGCATTCCGGAGTACAACCCAATACGAAAAGTTTTGATCACCCTAAAGGTGACGGTATAACGCAGTATATGATACAAGTTATACCCCAATTATATTAAGACTAAGTTCGTTTCAGGACTTTCTAAGACGATTAAGCCATATCCGTTTGTCCGGCCGGATGGTGGACGGGATATCTCGAGTAAACCTTAAGTGATCTTTATGAAAATGTATAAGTATTAATATTTTTCAATATGAAGATTGCTAATGGGATGAAAAACCCCATACAAAATTATCTACTTTTATCATAAGAATATCTTTTCAGTAACTTGCAAAGGGACAGCTGAAGGACAGTAAAATTTTGGTCAGATTAATTAAGATGTAATAACAGAGAAACCCTAAGGAAACCAAAATCTTAGCCACATCTCTTCTGGTAGGTCCCATACTAACGACTGAATTGACTATTATAGTTGTACATATATATCTATTTCGAAAGTGCACTGAATTCATTTATGTTTTTCGTATGATGTGTTCTTAAATTTGACTCCCACATAATTCCACAGCGTAGACACTACACTCACATCTATGTTAAGTACACTGAATTCAGTGAAACTTTTCACAAGGTAAATTTGTACTGTTCTTGATTTAGTTTTTTGTTGTTCTGCAATGAATTATGATATTGCCATAGTTCGGTTTAAGATCAGTTCTAATGGCAATTTTTTATTATTGCCAAAAGGTTCAAATAATGTAAAAAAAAATTTTACTCAACTTTGACGTACGAATAAAAATCGAACTCTTTGTGCTGCCCCTGCTGGGGCATTTTAAAAGTTTCTGTATCCGGGACATTTAATAATTGATTTCAATGTTCACGCTGAATTCAAATCTGCTCTCAGATATGTGAAAAGTAGAACGGTTTGTGAGATATGGTCAAATTTCCATTTTTAGTGTTTTGAAAAAAGGTAGGTCTACTAAAATGCCAATTTTCCTGGTTTTAGTTCACCGATGTTTGCAAACGAAAATATTACAATTATTTCTTAAAAAAACGATAGCTGTTTAAAATCCAATCATAAATGACGAAGTTATGGCACTTCAAAGTTAGATTTTTGTAAAAATTTAGATGATTTATCAAGTTTTCGCTGCGTTTCATTAAGTTTATTTTACTGTTTCCGTAAAAATTACTCCAGTTTCAGACAATTACATGATAGAATAATATCTTACAAAAATTTATTGCCCTTGGTCATCAAAATCGGATGAAGATTACTGAGGTTGATGGTATATGTAAGTCGGGTTGCCCGACTGAAACTTTCTTACTGTTTTTTTTTTATTATTCATTCGCCAATACGATTTAATTTTCTTACTTTGATAGCACTGTGATAGTTGTTGACCCGAAATAAAATAAACTTCGAGGGGGAGAAACTTTAGTGAGAAAGTACATTTGGAAGTGTCAGATTGGCTCCAGTTTTTGAGAAATCAGTATACAAAAATCTGAAAAAATTGCTAAAAAATGGTCAAAAATCATTACTTTTGATTTAAATTACGTGGTTTAAATTACGTGAAATTTTGAAAAAAAAAGTCAGAACATTCCGCTATGTTCACTTAGCTATGTCCATGAAAAATGGATATATGTATACCATTTAAAAAATTGTAAATTTTAAACTTTGAGAGAGAATATCTTAATAACGGTAAAAGATATTCTGCAACACTAGTCGTGGTAGATTCTTAAAAGTGAAACATCTTTGTTATCGTGCTAAAAGTATAGAAGTACCAGGCTTTGAAAGTTTCAGCAGCACCAAAGTGTTCAACTTTGACAATCTGCATCGCAAACTGTGTTGACACATGGTGCCTCTGAATGCAAAATTCTGAAATGTCTAGAACATTTCAAATTGATCTGAACAATACTTTAAAAGTTGTGGGCTTATTATCATGTTTTTGCGAATCAGTCCCTCTGTGCGATGTTGGTCATCTAGCTTCACCCCAGGTTTGTTTTCGTCACAATAAGGAACATATTGTTTGAAATTTCATATCGATAGTTAAATATTAGAGTGTGCCGAAATGATGTTAAAGTTCGAAGAATCAATCAGTTTTTTTAGCCCCTGAGTACTTTTATTTTATAGACAGCCTAACTAGTAATAAGTTATTCAATAGCTGAAGTGTAGACTTATAAAAGTCGAGATATTTGATGTAGAAGTAAAATTTTTTTTGAAAAAAATTATTAAATTTTTTTTTTAAATTGGATTCCGAAATGGTTTATTGTAGACCATTTAACATTTAAAATTTATACTGTTAGTATATTTGAATATTATTAAGATAGTACAACCGGAGCTGAGTTTGGCTAGATTGGCTACCAAATTTTTTTTTGGTCCTCGTAACTTTTTGAAATCCCTTGGATCCCTTGAAAAAAGGTGACATCAGTTTTTGGCCAACAGTTTGTACAGTTTTTAATCTAGCTCTTTCGCTTCTTAAGCAAAGTTGTAGCTGTCCGCTTAAGAAATTGATATAATAAAATTTCCCAAAAAAATTAGACTTCCCTCGTTTTTTTCGTAGTCGTAGGGAATCCAGATTTTTTCTATACTCTATTCAGTGAAATTGTAGTTTAGGTACCGAAAAACGTCTCTGAACAAATCCATGTAATCTGAACAAGTCTAGGGATAATTAATGGCTCTCAAACCACACTATCTACTTTAAACAAATCGGTTTTTTAGGAGTTTTGGGTCATTGTGCAAGATTTTTACTTGCTATCTTTACCAAAAACGTACTTATTGTATAACTGAACAACTTCTGTAAACAACCAATATGATCGGAATACTCCACCCCTTTAATTGTTCACAAAGAGCATTAGGGTGTTCCTTATATGGCATTTTTTTCGAATTTCGTTAAAAATATGTATTAATTGCGATGTTGGCCATCTAGCTTCACCTTACATTTGCTTTTGCTAAAATTACGAATATATTGTGAACAATTTTGTATAGATAGTTTGGCATTAGGGTGTGCCGCAATGAGGTTAAAATTCGAATTTGTTCTTAAATCAGTTTATTGCCGCTAAGTATTTTTCTTTAGTATACAGACTAAGTAGTAATAAGCCGTTAAATAGCTGAAGTGAAGACCTTAAATAGTGTGTGTTTACTTTTACCATATCTCTTATAGACGCCGAGATATTTGTTGTAGAAATTGGGGTATTTTTGAAAAATATTTTTAAAAATTTTGAAATTGGATTCCGAAGTTGTTTATTATGGGCAACTATATATTTCAACTTTTTAAGGTTAATCAAGTTAAAATCTATATGTTCAAATAGTATATGTGTATATTATCAATATCTCTATCAATTTTCGAGATATCAGGGGTTTAAAAAGCATAGCAATGACTACTGAACTTTGAATATCCATTGTGTCTGCCTACAAATGTCACCAAAACCATTAACATCCAATGGTCCGTTGAGGGTATTTTTTTATTTTTATCATATATAGCGTTATTGGTAAGTAGGCACAATGGGTATTTAGATGGAACAAAAATTCATTACACATTGCTATGCCTTCAGTCAAAAATGCGTTTTTGAACGCCTGACATCTCGAGAATTGATAGAGATATTGATAATATTCACATATACTATTTTAACATATAGATTTTTACTTGATTAACCTTAAAAAGTCGAAAATATAGTTGCCCATAATAAACTACTTCGAATTAAAATTTCAAAATTTTTAATAATATTTTTCAAAAATACCCCAATTTCTACATCAAATATCCCGGCGTCTATAAGAGATATGGCAAAAGTAAACACATACTATTTTAGGTCTTCACTTCAGCTTTTGAACAGCTTATTACTACTTAGTCTGTATACAAAAGAAAAATACTCAGCGGCAATAAACTGATTTGAGAACAAACACAATGGCTCAAAACTCCTAAAAAACTGATTTGTTTAAAGTAGATAGTGTGTTTTGAGAGCCATTTAATATCCCTAGACTTGTTCAGATTGCATGTGTTTGTTCAGAGAAGTTTTTCAGTGTTACCTAAACTACAATTTCACGGAATAGAGTATGCAAAAAATCTGGACTCCCTACGACTTATATTCAAAATAGTGAAAAAATTAGAATTTTTTTTCGAAATTTTTTAAAAATAAAAGAGGGATGTCTATTTTTTTTGGGAAATTTTTATATATCAATTTCTTAAGCGGACTATTATCTACAACTTTGCTTAAGAAAAGAAAGAGCTAGATTAAAAACTGTACAAACTGTTGGCCATAAACTGATGTCACCTTTTTTCAAGGGATCCAAGGGATTTTGAAAAGTTACGAGGGTCAAAAAAAAAAATTTTGGTAGCCAATGTAGCCAAACTGAGCTAGGGTTTTTTTCAGCTCCAGTTGTACTATCGAACCTATATAGTCATGTTCGAGTGTTATTTTCACTGTTGCACTGTGTAATCTGTGTTATACAAATACACCCAGTCAGTCAGCTGGTCAACTTACAAAAATATGTGTTATCCATTGGATTAACAAAAAGTTTGTAGTTTGAACATTACAATACCACGACTACACCACTTTCGGCTTTATCTTCTTCCATGAATTTGTAAAACTACGATTCCATTAGAAATTATATATAAATTCTCCGTTTCGACACCATCGCATCTCACTAATTTGCAACATCTCTAATTAGAATTTTGACATTTTGAGCTTCTAGTTGAGTCAAATTTTTTTTGTGTGCTAAGGGCCATCATCGTTGAAGAGGGAATTGTTGTATTTCCCCTTTTAAAAGTTACATTTTAGAACTCAGATAGGCGGATGGCTGTGGGGCTGCCACTTTTCAGCCACCAACACGCCTCTTGTTAGTGACTGGATATTTTGAGGCGCCATTTACTCCCTGACATTTGGACTTTAGAGTCCACCGAGGCACTTCCTCTAGATGTAACATTATATTTAACAAGATGTTAAATGACTTATAAAACCTAATTGTGTTTGAGTCTTCATTTCTTAAATATTTATAATCCTTATTTCAAAAGATGTAATTTGTAACATCTTTTAGATAATTGAAATTGTAATTTTTATGAAACTTCTTAGCTTTTTACCTTTAATCTAGACACATTAAGGCATAAAAGTTAGCTTTTGAAATTAACTGTATATCAACTGTTATCAATTTTATTTATGAAGTTCATTCATAATTTAACGTTCGCACATATAATTTATTTTGCATCAAACATTTCATATTAATGAAATAAAAATGTATGCTGCAACAAATTTAGTGTAATAAATATTGACTAATCGTACTTTGTATGCCTAATCCACTTTACTATGAATTGACACTAGTTTAACTCTCACTCTATATATATTTATTTATTTATAAATTATGTGCAAAAAAAATTGGAATAAATAACATGGTGTTAATTAGCTAAATTTAATAGCATATTAATCATTTGAAAGAAGGTAAGAGAGACCAACGCTATAAATCAGCGTTGCCTACAAACAAACACAGGCGCGCCATATTTAATATCGGTGTAAGAATATTAAATAACCTTAAAAAGTAACCGATGTACATTAGGGCGTTTCACAAAAAAAATGTTGCAACTCTTGAAGCGGAATATTAAGGCTTGTGATCTAAAAGAATTTCGGAAAAATTTTTGGATTTTTTGAAGGTGGGTATGGGGTCGCTGAAATAGATTTTATCAAAAAATGAGGTTATGGAGAAAAAAATTTTATATTATTTTTTTGTGGTGCTTTTTGTTCATACAACTAAACAATTCTCTTCGTAAGGATCCGAACCCACAACAAAAAAATTATTAGTGTGAAAAATTATTATATTATGGACCACTTTGATAGTCTTAAAGGTGAAAAATTATTTTTCCTAGATTTCAAACCTCGATAACTTGAAAAGTTTTCAACATTTTTTCAAGATGTTAAATGCGTTAGAAAGATAATTTAGATACCTTTATTTTGGTATATATAAGTTTATATCATACTTGTGAAAAATGTTGAAAAAAATAAAAAATAGACAAAAAAAATTTGTTTTTATTTTTAAATTCACACTATTTGAATTTTAAAATATTTGAAATAGGCCCTTTTTAAAATGTAAAAAAATTAATAATGCATAATTTTGTAACCTCAAACAGTAAAAGGGTTTTTGATGAATTAAAATTGCCCACTTCCTTTTTTTCGAAAGATACACTTTTATCGGAAAATGATGATGATTTTGTTTCTTCAAAGAAAAAACTAGAAAAACTATGTGTTGTGAATGATTTATCAGAAAGAGGCGTGGCGTCGGCTACAATATATAACAAAAAAATTACAAAGAATGAGAATGATTTTTAAAACTTATTGAATAGAGTTGATAACAATTAAAAAATTATACCTAATGTTAACAAAAATGTCATTGAAAAAGCTCTTAAGAAACCAATTTGAAAATACTTCCACAGTTGTTCCACATTTAATGGTTAATGCCTTGTAATTTTAGATACAAATTTACTTTTTAATTTTAATTTGTTCATTAAATATGTTGGTTTGTTTATATAATATCTTTTGATTTTGTATGGGAATACAAATATATTGATGAATTGAATTTCTGATATTTTTATTAAAGCAATGTATTTTAGAAGTTTTTTTTTTTACTTAACCAAGAACGAAACATAATGAAATTCTTTTAATTTTCATAAAATTTGATAAACTTTAATTTTTTTCTTATATTTTTCCAACAAGTAAAAATAAATCTATGTACCGAATGAAAGGTAATTTAAAGACCTTTCCAACGCATTTTACATCTTGAAAAAATGTTGAAAACTTTTCAAGTTATCGAGGTTTTAAATCTAGGAAAAATAATTTTTCACTTTTAAGACTATCAAAGTGGTCCATAATATAATAATTTCTCACACCAATAATTTTTTTGTCGTAGGATCGGATCCGTAACAAGAGAATTGTTAAGTTGCATGAACAAAAAGCACCAGAAAAAAATAATATAAAATTTTTTTCTCCATAACCTCATTTTTTTGATAAAATCTATTTCAGCGACCCCGTACCCATCTTCAAAAAATCCAAAAATTTTTCCGAAATTCTTTTAGATCACAAGCCTTAATATTCCGCTTCAAGAGTTGCAAAAATCGCAAAAAACACGTTTGATGAAACGCCCTAATGTACATACATGTTGTATTTTAATTAATAACTAGCTGATGAATTAGATCCTAGTATTCATGGACATTATGCATGCAAAACCGTATTGGACTATGATTTAGGAATTTTCTTTCACATCCATTTTTTGTAATAGTTATTGTTCGATATCGCTCATCTTAGAACTTACCCACCGCTTAGAGAGTATAAGCTTGCATATTAAATTTCAGTCCAACATTTCCTCAACTACAGCTGTAATCGCGGGTACAGATAGACGGGAACCCACAAAAAGGAGAGTATATGTGGGAGGTGGGAATAGTTTTTGTCCTATGGTAAACTTAATACTTGATTTTGCATTACACCCCATGAATGAGGTATGGGATAGCTTCTTGTGTTGTTGTGAAATAACACGCTTTCTATTTTTAGATTCACAACTAACGGCACCTATCGACGAATGCGAACGTCAATGTTTGTCGATTGACTCGACACTTATGCTGCGAAGTTGCTGTCGACAACATCGAGGAGGCCGGCAATGAAAGAAAAATTATTTTCTTTTTAATTTGACTGGAGCCAGGAGTTGAATCTGTAATCTCCCGAATGGTAGTCCCGTGTTCTGACCATCATGCCACGGCCAGTCCCTAATGTAATATCGTGCTCTTCGTACAACTTATCCTTCTCTTAGAGGGTAGAAGTTTACAAACCAAATATCAACTAGATATCTCCTTAACTACTGCTGCAATCGGCGCTAGGAAATTAGGCCCCACGAAAATACATCCCAAAGTAAAAATAAAACCTGTAAGAAAGTTTCAGACGGGCAACCCGACTTACATATACCATCACCCTCAGTAAAACAAAAAAAATTTCTGTTATATTGATATTATTACTCGATTCCTAAAGTGGGCGGAGTGGTACATTTGTATGGGAGGTACCAGAAGGGGCGTGTGTAGACTTCCAGATTTTTTCTCCAAAACTTTATCCTGCTTGAACTTTATTAAATACAGAATTTGGGCACGATCGCGTTAGTTCTATTAATAATATTAATCGATTTCTAAAGTGGGCGGTACCAGATGTGTTTGGGAGTTACAAGATGGGGCGTGGATAGACTTCCAGCTTTTTTTCTCAAAAACTGTATCCTGCTATAGCTTTACTAAAATAAAGAATTTGGGTACGATCGCCCTGGATTTATTGATATTACTACTCCATATCTAAAGTGGGCGCGGAAAAGTACATTTGTATGGGAGGTACCAGAAGGGGCGTGGCTAGACTTCCAATATTTTTACCAAAACATTATCCTGCTATAACCTAACAAAATGCATAATTTGGCCACGATCGTGTTGAGTTTATTGATATTATAACTCCATCTCTGAAATAGGCGGAGTTGTACATTTGTATGTGAGGTACCAGAAGGGGCGTGGCTAGACTTTAAATTTTTTTTTCCAAAACTTTATCCTGTTATAGCATTACTAAATATAGAATTTGGGAAAGATTGAGTTCGATGTATTGATATTATTACTCGATTTCTAAAGTGGTCGGAATTGTACATTTGTATGGTAGGTACCAGAAGGCCATGTAGCCCATTTTCAATACCATAAGTAGTTTTGGGGAAATATTAACTTAATATTAACTTAATTTGAAAACATTTGGTTGTGTCTTTCGGAAGTTATCGTGCGAACCAGCCGGACAGCAGACAGACAGACGGACATGGCTCAAACGGCTTAAAAAGTCATGAATCGAATTTGGTTCAAAGAAACTTAGGGTCTAAACTCACTCCTTCTGTGTGTTACACTTTTGGGTCGTATCAAATGATATGTACCCTCATCCCTAAGGGTAATGGTATAAATATTAAAAAAGAGATATAACAAATAAATCTCCTGTCCAGACAGACAGACAGACAGACAGACAGACAGACAGACAGACAGACAGACAGACAGACAGACAGACAGACAGACAGACAGACAGACAGACAGACAGACAGACAGACAGACAGACAGACAGACAGACAGACAGACAGACAGACAGACAGACAGACAGACAGACAGACAGACAGACAGACAGACAGACAGACAGACAGACAGACAGACAGACAGACAGACAGACAGACAGACAGACAGACAGACAGACAGACAGACAGACAGACAGACAGACAGACAGACAGACAGACAGACAGACAGACAGACAGACAGACAGACAGACAGACAGACAGACAGACAGACAGACAGACAGACAGACAGACAGACAGACAGACAGACAGACAGACAGACAGACAGACAGACAGACAGACAGACAGACAGACAGACAGACAGACAGACAGACAGACAGACAGACAGACAGACAGACAGACAGACAGACAGACAGACAGACAGACAGACAGACAGACAGACAGACAGACAGACAGACAGACAGACAGACAGACAGACAGACAGACAGACAGACAGACAGACAGACAGACAGACAGACAGACAGACAGACAGACAGACAGACAGACAGACAGACAGACAGACAGACAGACAGACAGACAGACAGACAGACAGACAGACAGACAGACAGACAGACAGACAGATCCCTAAGGGTGATGGTATAAAATATCGAACTCTGTCGTTCCTAAATTCTATATTTGGTAAAGCTATAACAGGCTTAAGTTTTGGAAAAAAATTGTAAGTCTAGCCACGCCCCTTCTGGTACCGCCCATACAAATGTACAACTCCGCCCACTTTAGAGATGGAGTTATAATATCAATACACTCAACACGATCGCGCCCAAATTATGCATTTTGTTAAGTTATAACGGGATAAAGTTTTGGAAAAAATATTGGAAGTCTAGCCACGCCCCTTCTAGTACCTCCCATACAAATGCATTTTTCCGCCCACATTAGGTGTGGAGTAATAATATCAATAAATCCAAGGCGATCGGACCCAAATTCTTTATTTTAGTAAAGCTATAGCAGGATACAGTTTTTGAGAAATGAAAACTGGAAGTCTTGCCACGCCCCATCGGGCACCTCCCATACACATCAGGTACCGCCTACTTAAGAAATCGATTAATATGATTAATAGAACTAACGCGATCGTGCCCAAATTCTGTATTTAGTAAAGTTCAAGCGGGATAAAGTTTTGGAGAAAAAATCTGGAAGTCTAGACACGCCCCTTATGGTACCTCCCATACAAATGCATCATGCCGCCAAATTAAGAAATCGAGTAATAATATCAACAAACCCAACGCGATCGTACCCAAATTCTTAATTTGGTAAATCTATAGCAGGATACAGTTTTTAAGAATAAAACTGAAAGTTTAGCCACTCCCCTTCTGGTACCTTCCTTATAAATGTACTTTTCCGCCCACATTAGATGTGGAGTAATAATATCAATAAATCCAAGGCGATCGTACCCAAATTCTTTATTTTAGTAAAGCTATAGCAGGATACAGTTTTTGAGAAAAAATCTGGAAGTCTAGGCACGCCCCATCGGGCACCTCCCATACGCATCTGGTACCGCCCACTTGAGAAATAGATTAATATTATTAATGAACCTATCGGGATCGTGCCCAATCTCTGTATTTAGTAAAACTTTAACAGGATAAAGTTTTGGAGAAAAAATTTGGAAGTCTAGACACGTTCCTTCTGGTACCTCCCACACAAATGTACCACTCCGCCCACTTTAGAAATCGAGTAATAATATCAATATAATATAAATTTTTTTGTTTTACTAAGGGTGATGGTATATGTAAGTCGGGTTGTCCGACTGAAACTTTCTTACTGGTTATTTATTATTACTTTATTATTTATTGTAAATTGAAGTGGGAAGAGATTGAAAAATATCCACGAATACCTAAGGATACTTTTATAAAACTGCTGACGTGCGGCATCAAAGACACCAGATATTTTAAATAAGACGAGCAAATATACGAACAACGCAAGGGAATGCCAATGGGATCACCAGCGTCGCCAATCATTGCCGATATAGTTATGGAGGAGCTACTAGACGTCTCAATGAGGAAATTGAATACTTAACCTAGACTTATGACAAAATATGTTGACGATCTGTTTGCCATAGTGAGAAGGAATGAGAGAGAAGACACATTACAAATATTGAACACTTTTCATCGACAAATTCAATTTACTGTGGAGACAGAAACTGAAAAAAGATTACCCTACTTAGACTCAATAATACATAGACAAGAAAACACTTTAAAGTTGGACTGGTATCAAAAACCTTTTACATCTGGGAGATTGATAGACTTTTACTAGAAACATCCCCGCAACACCATCATTAATACGAATTTTATAAATAGAGTATATAACATTAGCGACAAAGACTTTTATATTCAAAAACGAAAAGAGAATTATTGAAATTCTTCAAAATAATGAATTATCAGAGACAGCGATCGTACAATTATTAAAACATGTTGCCAGTTTAGGGTATTTCTCCCTAGATTTAGGGTTCTTTTTTTTGGTTTAGGGAGTAGATTTTTGGGATTTTTTTTGGGGTGAAAAGTTTAGATTTCACAAAAAAAGCAACCTTTCGAAAACTGTCATCATAGGCAGAAACCAGTGTTGTGCGTTATTCAATAAATTTTTAATCAAATAACAAATAATATTTCAATTGCTCTTTGTTATTTGTGCCACAAATTACACTATGTGACAGTCATTTCGAACTTGGGGAGTGATCTTGTGCATGCTGTAGATCGAGTACAACATGACCCTTTTTACCAAAGTATCGAATCATCCACAAAATGGGTTCAAATATCTGGTTTTGAGATTTTTCCTCCTTTGTAAGCTTTTGTAATTTAGGGTATTTTTTAATAATCTAGGGTAGAAGCTTGGAAAAAACCTGGCAACACTGGTTATTATGTCAGTTTGTTGAAATAGGTACCTTGTCTCTGCATAAGGCTTTCGCCGTTTGTCCAATTGGTCAGTCTTGTAATAGCAGTCGAATTGTACGGTCGTGCCTTTTTGTGTTTAATGTTTTTGATTACTACTGTGGCCCTGTTGTGTTGTTTTTATACCATCACCCTTAGGGATGAGGATATATATCATTTGATACGAAAAACCAGTACAGAAATTTCAGTCAGTTAAACTGACTGATAAATACCATCACCCAATATAATATATTGTTTAAGTCTTGAGTTATTGAAAATAATCGATTTGTAATTAAAACCAGTTAGAAAGTTTCAGTCGGGCAACCCGACTTACATTTACCCTTACCCTCAGTAAAACAAATAATTTTCTATTTTATTGATATTATTACTCGATTTCGAAATTGGGCGGAGTGGTACATTTATATGGGAGGTACGTGAAGGGGTGTGTTTAGGCTCCAGATTTATTCTCCATAACTTTATCCTGTTATAGCTTTACTAAATACAGAATTTGCGCACGATTGCGTTGGGTGTACTGATATTATTACTACATCCCACAAGTGGGCGGAAAGGTACATTTGTATGGGAGGTACCATAAGGGGCGTGTCTAGACTTCCAATTTTTTCTCCAAAACTTTGTCCTGTTATAATATAACAAAATACAGAATTTGGGCACGATCGTGTCGAGTGTATTGATATTATTACCCTATTTCTAAAGTGGGCGGAGTGGTACATTTGTATGGGAGGTACCAGAAGGGGCGTGTCTAGACTTCCAGATTTTTTCTCCAAAACTTTATCCTGCTTAAACTTTACCAAATACAGAATTTGGGCACGATCGCGTTAGGTCTTTTAATAATATTAATCGATTTCTAAAGTGGGCGGTACCAGATGTGTATGGGAGGTACCAGATGGGGCGTGAATAGACTTCCAATTTTTTTCTCTAAAACTTTATCTTGTTATAGCTTTACTCAAAATAGAATTTGGGTACGATCACGTTTAATTTATTGATATTATTTCTCCATCTCTATAGTGGGCGGAAAGGTAGATTTGTATGGGAGGTACCAGAAGGGCGTGGCTAGGCTTTCAAAATTTTTTCCAAAACTTTATCCTGTTATAGCTTTACTAAATACAGAATTTGGGGACGATCCCCTAGGGTGTATTGGTATTATTACTCGATTTCTAAAGTGGGCGGAATGATGTATTTGTATGGGAGGTACCAGAAGGGGCGGGGCCATGTAGCCCATTTGCAATACCGTAAGTAGTTTTGAGAAAATAATAACTCGTGCAAAATTTCAAAACATTTGGTTGCGTCTTTCGAAAGTTATCGTGCGAACCAGCCGGACAGCCACCCGACAGACAGACAGACAGACAGACGGACATGGCTCAAACGACTTAAAAAGTCATGAATCGAATTTGGTTCAAAGAAACCTAGGGTCTAAAGTGACTCCTTCTATGTGTTACAATTTTGGGTCGTATCAAATGATATATACCTTCATCCCTATGGGTGATGGTATAAAAAGTGTAACGCATTAAAGGAGACGAGTTAGACCCCATGTTTCTTAAGACCAAATTCGTTTCACGAACTTATGGGATTGTAAATGGGCAAACTAGCCCCACCCCTTCTGGTACCTCCTATACTAAATTACCTATTTTTGGATAATTTATATTTCTTTCATAACTTCCAAACGGACGATCGTAGGATATTTGAATTGGTTCAGTTTATCTATCTTGTAAGTAAACTGAATTCACTCAAATTTTGAGTATGATGCTCACTTATGAAAATGGAGTGAATATGAACTATATTGGTCTATGCCTTCTGGTACCACCCATACAAAATGACCTATTTTTGGAATATTTATATTTCTTCCATAACTTCCAAACGGACTCTTTGGGGGTAATGGAAACTGGTCGATTAATTTATGTTGTTATAGGAAGCAAAACCTCAGTGAGCCTAACTATTTGACACACCCCTTCTGGTACCTCCCATACAAATGACCGAACTCACCCCCATAGTCTGACAAACATATCTTTTTTGTAAGTAAACTGAACTCACTAAAATTTTGAGTATGATGTTCGCTTATGAAAATGGGACTCGGGAATGAATATGGACTATATCCGTTCACGCATTCTGGTACCTCCCATACAAAATGACCTATTTTTGGAAAATTAATATTTCTCCCATAACTTCCAAACGGACTCTTGGGGGGTAATGAAAATTGGTCGATTAATTTATATTGTAATAGGAGGCAAAACCCCAGAAAACCTAATTATTTGACACACCCCTTCTGGTACCTCCCATACAAAGGACCGAACTCACTCCCGTAGTCTTACATACATATCTTTTTTGTAAATACGTTGAATTCAGTCAAATTTTTCGTAAGTTGTGCGTATGAAAATTTTAGTCAGGAATGAAAAAGACTGTATTGATTCACCCCTTTTGGTACCCCCTATCAAAATAACATTTTTTTTTGTAAAATTAATATTGGGTGATGGTATTTATCAGTCAGTTTACCTGATTGAAATTTCTGTACTGGTTATTATTGTTTATTGTGTCTGCCGTAGTGCAATTTTGTTATTAAAATTGATTTGATTTGTCTGCAGTGTTGCAGCTTTATTCAAGTTATATTTTTTAAACTTTAATTTTAATAGAACGCTTGTTATTTTATGATTAATAAAATTATAATGTTGTTCAGATCGACAACATTATAATTGTATATTCTTTTCGTGGCCCCTGTAGTAGGACCAATTAATCGTACAACATCAGACTTTGCTTCGTTTGCGAAGGAAATAATTCCAATATTGTATAATTGCTTTGCAAACAATTGATCATTGGAGAAGTTTGACGCATGATTTACGTATGGGAGAGTTGTTATCTATGTACAAAGCATAACTTAAAGATCGTGGAGAGGCGCCCTTTTATTTTTTGGTGAAGGGTGTGTTTTTTGGGATTGTAAAGACTGTTAGAAATGCCTGCGCGTATGGGGTAATGGCGGCTTAGCTAGTGTGTGTTTAAGGAAGCTCACTCACACAGCTAAATTGCAAATGACGACATTCGCTGAACGTGAGTGTGTATTAGTGTGGGTCGAAAAAACATTTGATGTGGACACCCCCTACTATTAAAGTTTAAGCAAAGACCATTTCAGAACACCAAATGTATTCTTGATCCGTGCACCCTACATAGGGCCCAAATACGATTTATTGAGCTACCTTGTTATTTGATGTCATATCGAAACAAAACTCATACCATTGTTCTTGGTATATAGAAGACTCCGTTTTCTCCTTTAGTTACTTTTGACTCCGAAGTCAATTTGGACTTTGACTTCCACTATTTCGTTTTCTATATTCATATTATGCCCATTTCTTGTAACGTCCATGGAGGTCTCTCCAAACCGTAAAACTTTTGCTTTAGAAGAACACCCATACCTCGATATACTGCCTAGATACCTTCCCAAAATGTTGGCCGTAAAGCGAAGTAATAAGTGTCAATGTCAACAACGATTTAATACATACCTTCTTATTATTATTCAAGAACAGAAAAATGTGCAAGAAAACTACGTCTACTACGATCAGCACAAACAAGAGACTGCTGCATTAACACTGGCTGCGCTTGTGAGTGAATGCTTTTGTTATTCTCTCACTCTTCGTAGAAAAATGGTGAATCCCCTTTTTGCTTTTAGCCGTATAGCGAGGTAATGTGCGCCGTAAAGCGAAAGTGTTCCAGAATTGAAAAAGGCGGTTATAGAGAAATGCCGTAAAAAGAGGGGCCGTATAAAGAGGTATGAGTGTATTTACCTAAATTCACAAACGCAAAAGTTATGGAGGTTAAAAAGAATGTTCGTCACCCTACTCTAACAATAATTAATTTGTTGTGATGTACTGTCATTTGAAGTCCTATCGGGATGAAATGTGTTATTTGGTATTTCTGCAAAGCTAATTTGACTTTGCAGATGGACCTTGGAAAACACCAAATCCTCGCTGATGATTGGTAAGGATCGCTCTAAACTATTCAACACGGGTGTTAGCTTGTCTTGTACACTGTTTAATATAGTTATAGAGATGGTGATAAGAAAGGATGGTCTCATGAGGCTGGAAAAGGAGGAAAGCACCGCAAACGTTAACAATTATTGTTTTAAGGTAGTAGATGAATTTACATACCTCGTTAGGAACTCGCAACGAGCAAAATTATGTCAAGAACGTGGCGAATTCCACCAACAACTGGCGTTAAAGCCGCAACGGGCTTAACATCCTGTTGAAGCTATCCTGTTATCTTGAAAAGCATCAGTTGTATTCCTACAGCACTTGTTACAACATTAAATTGAAACGAAAGTTTCTTACTCCGCAATGGCATCCATACAACACCTCAAAACACAATTGACCCTAGGTTCTGCGCTATTACAATATCGTGAAGAGATCCAAAAACATAGCTTCTTTCGCATAAAGAAAACATCAATCAAACTTTTAATCACCATGAAAAACACAAATAACCAGACACCTGAAGATATACACAGGTGATATATACAGGAAGATATATACAGCGATAAATTAAGTACAAGGAAAGTTTGCAAATAGGCATTGATCACATGTAGCATGAAGAAAATATATCAAGCGTTAGGAAAACACAGCTGCAGCGAGCAAAATTATGTCAAGAACGTGGCGCTAACAACTGGCGTTAAAGCAGCAACGGCCTCAACAACAGATCACGCAGCAAATGATACACCATTGGATATTTACCTGAACACTAAGAAGGCGTCCCTACATGCTGAACCTCTCGGATCCTGTCAATTAACTGTTCAGTGTAAATAGTCCTTAGAGTTCGCTGACAGCATAAGTTGTATTCCTCCAACACTTGTTACAACATAAAATTAAAATAAAAGAATTACTTCGCAATAGCATCCATACTACCTGACAAAACACCATTGAAACTTGATTCTGCGCTATTCAAATATCATGTAGAGATGCGAACTCGTAGTTTCTCTCGCATAAAGAAAGCATCGCTAAAACTTTTGATCACACAAGAACTCACTGCGAAGGCCATGAATAACATAAACAACCATACACCAGAAGATATTGACAATCTTAATCGTAAAATTAAGTTCGAGAAAAGTTTGCAAACGAGCATAGATCGTCAAGAATGTGGCGAATTCCACCAACAACTGGTTTGAAGCATAAACAGCCTCTACAACAGATGATACATCAGAAGGTACAGCAACGAAAACAAATACAATAGAACCGATTCGAACAAAACTGAAAAAGTGTCAGCAGCAACAACGCCAAGCACGATGGCTGCCATCTGAGAAGCAACAACGAAAAATGGCGCAGCTGTATCGGTGACTAGTTTGACTCGAGTTCAACGGCTGCATAGTGACACCAACATCAATCAAAAGTCGTAAATATAACTAATAAGGATATTCATACGACAATAATTTGGACGATCAAACAAGATAAAGATCAATGATGGGAAGTTTCGCAGGGCAGGGCGCACAATGCAAACCGAACTTTTGAAACATCTTTAAAATACTGCACAACTTCATTTGTGGGGCCAAGGAAGGAATTTTTCTTTCCTATTAATTTTTGTATAAAAATCAAAATATTCACAAAAAAAACTAAACCGATATCAAAAATAAAATCCTCCCATCGGTTAAAACTGAATGTGTAATATATAATATTCAGTCTACACAACAACACCTCCGATAACGGATTCAGACTGGTAAGTTTCGCGTCGGCAAGAAACATGGTTGTGAGTGGAAAAAGATTCCCGCATAAAGATATCCACAAGGCAACCTGGATATCTCCCGATCAAAATACAAGAAATCAGATTGATCACGTGGTAATTGATGGAAGGCATGTCTCAAGCGTTATGGACGTGCGTGTGATGCGCGGTGCAAATATCGACTCGGATCACCACCTAGTTGCAGCCAAGGTACGCACACGATTAAGTAGAGCTAAAAACACTCTTAATCACACGCAAAGGAAGCTAGACATCACAAAGCTGCAGGCCACTGAGATAGCCAATGCCTACTCCAACCAACTCTCTCAATTACTCCATACAAATCCCCCTAGTTCTGATGTTCCCGACATGCAGTGGCAGCATATTGCGAATTCTATGACCACTGCCGCAACAACCGTACTGGGTTATGAAAAACCACGCTCAGACAAGCCCTGGTACGATGACGAATGTCGCGAAATGTCTGAGGAAATGGATCCTGCATACAAGGCAAAACTGCAGCCAATGGCGACGCGTGCGGTGACGGAGCGTTATAAAGAGAAAAGGAGGGAGATGAAACGCCTGTTCAGACGGAAAAAGCGTCTGTGGAAGAAAAGAGAGAGCCAGGATATCGAAAACTACAGGGATAGAGGTGAGGCCCGAAAGTTCTACCAAAAGGTAAAAAGTGAAGGTTTTGGAACAGGGATCCCCACCTGTAAGGACAGAGACGGAAATCTGGTCACGGACACTCAGAATGTGCTGCAAATATGGAGGGAACACTTTCAATCTCTTCTCGTTCCCGAAGGCAGCATAAGTGACGAAATCGCACCAATCATCGACGATGGAGTAGATTGTCCACCACCGAGCCAAAACGAGATCAGCACGGCAATTGCCCGGCTTAATAAAGCTGCGGGAGCCGATGGACTGCCGGCAGAGCTTTTTAAAGCCGGCGGCGATGACCTGGTAACATGCATGCACCAGCTCATAAACACGATTTGGCTCAGGGAATGCATGCCCGATGATTGGAATCTGAGTGTCCTATGTCCCGTGCTTAAGAAAGGTGATCCTAGTGTGTGTACCAACTATCGCGGGATTAGCCTTTTACCCATCGCATACAAGGTCCTGTCTAGTGTGTTATGTGAAAGACTAAAGCCCCTCCTGGCGAACCTGATTGGACCTTATCAGTGTGTCTTTAGACCTGGTAAATCCACCACCGACCAGATATTCACGCTACGGCAAATCCTGGAGAAGACCCAAGAAATGCAGATCGATACCTACCATCTGTTCATCGATTACAAAGCTGCATTTGACAGTTCGATACGACAGAAATTGTTGGATGCTATGGCTGAGTTTGGTATCCCCGCAAAACTAATTCGACTCTGCGGGATGACACTGACTGACACGAAGTCTTCAGTGAAAATTGGCAAAAATCTGTCAGAGCCATTTTCTACCAAGCGAGGCTTTAGACAAGGCGATAGTCTGTCCTGCGATCTCTTTAACATCGTAATGGAGATGATGATGCGGAAAGCAGCAGTAAACAGGAATGGCACCATATTTAACAAAAGCCACATGTTGCTCGCGTATGCTGATGATATAGATATTATTGGACGTGGATTGTGAGATGTTACTGCGGCTTTTTCGAGCATTGAAAAACAGTCGGCTGAAGTGGGTCTGGTGATAAACGAGGACAAAACCAATTTATTTGTTTCAACGAACAAAGAGTCCACTCGTCTGGGACGCTGCGTGAACGTTGACAACTATAATTTGTAAGTGGTAGATGATTTTGTCTACCTTGGCTCCGCCATAAACAAAAATAATAATGTCAGCCTCGAAATCAAAGATGAGTATTGATCGCAAACCGCTGCTACTATGCGCTAAGCAAGAGATTTAACGACAAAGCGCTCTCTCGAAAAACAAAGATCCAGCTCTACCAGACTCTGATCCTACCTGTCTTGCTCTACAGCGCAGAATCGTGGGTAATGACACAAGCGGATCAATCTATTCTGGGAGTATTCGAGAGAAAAATACTCCGCAAAATATTTGGACCCATCATCGTGAACGGCGAGTACCGTCGTCGAATGAATCATGAGCTGTATGAGCTGTACAACGACATCGACGTGGTCAAGCGCGTTCAAATAGACCGAATGCGCTGGCTTGGACACGTTGTACGAATGGACGATAACGCTACGGCTCGAAAAGTCTTCGGCAATAAACTCGATGGGCGGCGCAGGAGGGGGCGACCAAAACTCCGATGGATGGACCAGGTGACGAAAATGTTAAGTAAGCTTGGTATGACTAACTATCTACGGAGCGCAAAAGACCGAAGCGCTTGGAATGGTTTTCTACGTGGGGCTACTGATAGATGAATTTCTGTTGTTGCTGCCAGTAAAGAAGAAGAAGAAGTGTAATATATAATAAAATGCGTGAGCAAAAAATATGTGCCGTATTTCGGAGAACCAAACTCGAAATACTCCGCTTCATGCGTTGCAATTATTTTTACTGCTGTTAAAGTCTCTTATATTTTTGTCACTTTAATTTTAAATTCAACCACTACCAACCAGTATGGGATAGCTTCTTGTGTTACTGTAGAAAAACACGCTTTCTATTTTAAGACACCTATTTCTTTATGGACGTATGCGAACGGTAGCTAGATTTTTTTCTATACGTTTACTGAGACATCATCGATGAGGTCGCCGATGAAAGAACTGAAACAGGAATTGAACCAAGGGCGTAGCCAGGATCTAACGTAGGGGGGGGGGGGGGCAGTCGGTTTTACATTTTATGTTAATAGTATGTTTACAAAAAAAACCAAAACTAATTACCTATCGAAAAATCAATACTCATTGTTTTGACAATATTTTATTCAACAAATTTAGACTACATTTTTTTTTTTAAAGATTTAAGGTCCAACCAAAAATTTTTTCTAATCATTTGAGTTGTTTTGTATTTTTGGGACATATGAAATTTAATTTAAAATTTTTTTCTTGTGTTATTGGAAACAAAATTGTGCACAGAAAGAAATGTTTTTTATCCTGAATTCCTTATCCTTTTTCCTTTCCTTTTTTTTTGACTGTGTCAAAGTCGATGAAAAAATAATTTTTGACTTTAATATAAAATATTTTTTGGATTACGTGTCCAAAAAATTTTGAACTTCCGCAATTAGCATATGTTACAAATATTAGCAAAAACGATATTGTCCTTCTCACAATTATTATCAGATTAGAACAAGTTTTAATATATAACATGGAAAAGAAATGTTGAGTTTTTAGAAAGTCTTCGTGAAGTCACTAGATTTTTTTTTTGCATCTATACCAAAAATGCAGTTTTAAACTGCAATAAAATAATTGTTTGTGTTAATAAGTAGGCAAAGTAGTGCTTTTCATTTAAAAAGACCGATACCATAATATTTTACATAATCTGTCAAAATAAAGAAATTTGTTAATTCCAAGAAATATTTGAGATTAAAGTTAAAAATTTATTTTTTCATATAATAAGATAATTTTTAAAAAAATAACAGTAAGGAATTTAGACTAAAAAAACGCTCTGTGCACATCGTTGTTTACAATTATACAAAAAATTGGTCACGATTTGCGCATAAAATGTCATATGTCAAAAAAACATATTTTCCCACAGTGGACGGTGCTTATATTTTATATTTTAGCTAAACAGTTTTAGGTTGCATGAAAATGATGATAAAAAGTGTAAATGCCACTATATTCTGGCAAAAAAAGCTTGAATTGAAATCCTAGATGATCCGTTTTTGAAAATATCGATATTTTTCATTTCTGCAGACTGGACCAAAAATCTTTTTACTCTTTAATCGACGACAGTAAAAAAAAATGGACAAATGAGATAAAATTAGCTTATTTATTATAAAAGTACACAAACAGGGATTTACTTATTATTCATGTTTTGTCTTTGATTATTTTGACATTTCTACAACCAAAACCAACAAAATTGTACATTTAAGGTAAAAAACCTAGTTTGATATAAATTGTTCAAACTTCTATATCCTTTAAAATATTTAAAGTCCTTTACAATGTAAACGAAACAGCGGATATAAAAGTGGGTATGCAGTTTTCCTATACATGGTCACTATTATCACTTGCATATAGTTTCGATCGTGGGTCAAAATTGGTCTCGCATGGTGTCATTTACTTGGTATTGGGTAAAGGATTTCAATTACGAATATTAGTTTTTACTGGTTTTCTGAATCAAACCTGATTTTAGAGGTTTGTATTTAAAAGTAGAAGCAGAAAATATTTGGAACAACTTTCATAAAAACATTTTATCGGGGCAACCAACCGAATTAAAGTTAATGGTTGTTAAAATTTTGTCCAAATGGAAAATTAAGAAAAAAAATCTACCATTTTAGTAAAAACCAAAACTTTCTTTGAAAAAGTGATTGTAACTCAAAAACTAATGATGCAGTTCTGTTGCTCGTGTGTGAATAACAATAAAACCTTCGAGTCCGGTCTTGTTATATTTACGACTACCACAGTGTAATCGACCATGTCTAAACTCAACAAAGTGCACTTAAGTAAAGCTTCACAGTCTATGTTTCGCATGCTAGGACGATCAAAAAAATATATGTTTTTTATTGTATGTTGAAATCTGTTTTTGTTTTTAATTCTTTAACGCATTACACCCCGCGGCAATTTTCAATTTTTGTTTTCACACTTAATGAAGACCATATATACGTGAAACTAGAGACCTTATGTAGTAAAACTGTATTCTCAGTTTAGCGCCAGAACGTCAGGATTTTTTTTTTTTAAAGATTTTAAAGTTTCAAAGGATTCACCACTTTCAAAAAATTAAATGAAACATTTCCACGAACCATATGATAATGTTATGGGAATCAAATGAAAGGTAAAAATCTCAGCAATGCAAACAAATAACAGAGTTTAATGGATCTGGACCCAAAATTTCAAAAAAGATTAATTTTTTAGACGGCCATTTTGCCTTTTTCCCGACAATGTGGGAAATTTCAGTGATCACCAAGAAATCGCGAAGATTGAAAATCGATTTGGAGGAAAAAGTGCATGCTATATGATGGATGAATATTGTTGGACAATATGTCTTGCACAGACGATTACCATAAGCGGCAAAGTCAACGTTTACATTTTATTTAATTTTATTTAGTTTTTTTTTTTATATACATACAATATTTTGAAACAGGATTAACATTTTTGTTCTATTTTTACTAAACTAGTAAAGCTAGATTAATAAAATGTACATATAACTTCTTCCACATATATTTTTTCAGAAAAAAATATTTAAATGATAATAAGCTTTTAAACTTTAAAAGGACATATTTGACATTTTGGCCCAGATCCATTTAAATCTGTTATTTTTTTGCATTGCTGCGATTCTTACCTTTCATTTGATACCCATATCGTTATCATATGGTTCGTGGAAATATTTGATTTAATTTTTTGAAAGTGGTGAATCATTTGAAACTTTGAAATCTTTTTTAAAAAAATCCTGACGTTCTGGCGTTAAACTGAGAATGCAGTTTTACTACATAAGGTCTCTAGTTTCACGTATATATGTTCTTTATCTAGTGTAAAAACCACAGTTGCACGGTGTTATCTGACGAATGTTATTATATAACATTTTAAAATTGGCTGCATCGGCTCGCATCGAAGAAGCTCATTCTGTCACTCCAATATTCCAAGAGCTTGTTAATGGATTAAAATACTGTATGATTTTAAAACTAACTTGTATTTGGTCCACCCTATATATCATTTGACATTTGAAAAAGTGTAACGTATTAAAGGACACACGTTGGACCTTAAGTATCCGAAGAGCGAATTCAATTCTGGAGCCATGACCGTCTGTCTGGGCGACTGGCTGGTGTGCAGGATACCTCGAGTAAACTTTACTGATCCTTGTAGAGATTTAAAAGTTTTCTTATTTTCCAAAAGTTCGTTTTAACTTCCTAATGAAAAACATAACTTGCTAATGAATAACTGTACGATATTTGAATTTTGTCAGTTTAATTATCATCAATAGTAGGTAAAATCGAAATATTTTCTACAACCCTTTTGGTACCTTCAATGCAAATGACCAAATTCACCCATATACATTTGCAAGTGCATTAAATACAGTTTAAATTTTGCTCAATCTTATCGCTTATTAAACTTTAACTTACGAATAAAAAAGGGTCTCGTTCTGCGTTCTAGTACTTCCAATACAAGGTAGTCTAAATTTTCCCAATAATTTCAGGGAGGAACTCTTAATATTTTGTGAATTTATTAGCACTTTCTAAACTTTAACCATATCTACAGCTTTTATATATGCCTGTAAACGTCTGGCCAACAGTTACCACTGCACAAGCATGACAGTAACAAAACATAAGTACTTTTACTTACAAATCAGTTAATTTCATTGACTCCGAGTTAAAAAATATCCACTAGAGTTTTGGAGAATCAACATCAACATCAACAGGGTGAAAGTTTTTATCAGTCAGTTCACCTTAGTGAAACTGGAGATATTTTCGGGGATTTTGACAGATTTTCGATTTTTCAAGCTGTAGGGGCAGGGGGGGCAACTGCCCCTACCTGGCTACGCCCTTGAATTGAACCATTGCTCTCCCGCATGATAGTTGCGTGTTTTAGGGTAAATTGGGTGCTAGGGAAACCTTATAATGATCCCGGTCCTGATACTGCATGTGTCTAATTCTCTTGCAGTTAAGTTTTTCAAGGTCTCACTACTCAAGCGTATACTCTGCACACTTGTTATTCAACATCAAAAATTGGCTTTTTTTTCTTTTACATATTTTTTTCGAATCTTCGAAATTTTATTTTTATTTATATACTTTTCGTATGTACCAGAAATTTTCTTTTTATTCCTTTAAACAGTTGGTCACTCTAAAACTTCAATTCATTCGCAGAAAATCAACAAATAAATTTAATTTTAATAAATCACAAGTACTATACGCGCTTACTATGACCTAATGCATGGGTATGTAAATAATGTTATAGTTAGTATAAGTTTGTGTGATAATCCTCATGTCTACAATAATAAAATGCATTGTTTTCATTTCAGCTTAACTCACACACAGTGGTCCTTATAGGTAAATGTGTGATGTACATATACATGGATCAACACCAGCACATATCTTAGCCCATGTGACCACCAATCTAGTGCAATGTTTTGTGTACGAATATGTATATTTTACCCTACAATAAACATATCACTGTCAAATATTGTTTTTGTTAGTTCCATCTACATGTACGAAAATCGAGCGCAACATAAAACCATTTGATTTAAATACACAAGAGATTCAAAAGCAAATTCTGTTGTTTATAAAGAAGAACAGTGGTTTCGGAAATACTAAAGTTTTCAACTTGATGAACCCAGGGTGATCTTTATCGACTTGTTCTCAATCAGACACTGTGTCAATAACAATGGGCATTCGAGCCACCAAGAACGAAAATATAACAACAAACACAAAAACAACAGTTCAATCTTTTATATTTGTATTTGTTTATTATTTCATATCCTGTACAACAAGAAATTTTCTTATAATTACAGTACAGGAATTAAAAGGTTAAAAAATGTTTTGTAACAAAAAAAGGTTTTAAAACTTAATAAATAAGTAAAATTAAAAGAAAAATGATAAAAATAAATATAAAATCGTTTATCGTTTTAACAATATAAGGAGAGAAAGAAGAGAGAAAACTATTACACAAGTTTATTTTATACATATAAAAGTATTCAATTATTATTATCGTGGGTTTTATAAAAATCAGTGATATGTTTTTTAAATTTATTAGCGTTACTGATAGTTTGGAGGCTGTGTGGTAGTGCATTCCAAAGACGAATTGAATGAATAAAGAATTGCCAATCAGACACAAGACTACGGTGAATTAATGGAGTAAGCTTCTTACCCCTGTTGGATCTAGAAAATTGCAGTTTTTGAAATAGGTATAATGGTTTTCGAGTAAATATAATTTTATGAAGGTACAAAAGAGTCTTAATGTTTAAAAGGTTGTTAAAAGAGACTCCATACAGCGAATTTGATACATGAGAGACAGGTTGAAATCTTTTCAAACCATATATATATCGAATAGTATTATTATATACAACATTCAGTTTTCTTTTGCTAGACGAATCACAGTTTGAGAATAGCTCGCAACCAAAGAATAATCCAGGCAGAATGTATGACTTTGCAAGTAGTACTCGTATTGAAAGAGGTGTATGAATTTGTGTTGACCATAACGCTCTAAGTTTTGAGTAAGTTTGACCAACAACTGTGCTAATGTGATTCGACCAACTTAAGTTATTGTTAAATACTATGCCAAGATTTTTAGCATGCTTAACAATTTCAATTTTTTCACCATTTAACAGTATATCAACTTCAAGATTAGTGGAAACAAAATTCCTTTTATGAATTAACAGACATTTCGATTTTCGAGGATTAAGCCATAGTCCATTTGCCGTTGCCCAGGAATGAATTCGAGATAAATCACTATTAATTTTAATATGCTCAACCATAGAATTAAGTAGACAACTTAAATAAAGTTGCACGTCATCAGCGTACATATGTATTTTAGAAAATGACAATTGTTGCGGCAAGTCGTTTATGTATACAGAAAACAGTATGGGCCCTAAAATTGATCCCTGTGGTACTCCTTTTGTACATGGAAGTTTTTCAGAAACACAGTTAGATGCGTGCACAGATTGTGTGCGGCCAGAGAGATAGGATTGTATAAGCTTTACAGCAGTGGGCGCAAAATTAAAAAAATGATTTAACTTCATACATAATCTAGTGTGATCTACCGTATCGAAGGCCTTGGAGTGGTCCAAAAGAACTAGAAAAGTAATATGACGATCTTCTAATTCATTTCTTATGTTTTCAGATACTTCCAATAAAGAACTAGTACAACTGTGGTTTGGACGAAAACCTGATTGTTTTTCATGCATTAATGAATTAGAGTTGAGGTGTCCACTGATTTGTTTGTGAAGGAGCTTTTCGAATACTTTAGAGAGAAAGCAAAGTATGGCAATTGGTCTGTACTCATTATTAGATTTCGGGATTGGTAAAATTTTAGCATGTTTCCACATTGTTGGAAATGTACTAGTGGTAATGATGGTATTAAAAAAGTGCGTTATATAATTTAAAATAAACGGCAGAAGGATTCGTAGGAACCTCGGATCAATATTGTCGTAACCTGTGGCGTTAGATTTAACTTCAGAAAAACAGGATAAGACATCAATGTTATTTACAGTAGTAAATTCAAAGTCCGTTGTATTACTTTGCAAAATATTTCCAAAATTGTAAAAGTTGTTGTTTACTACGACAGTAGGAGTGCTGGTAAAAGTAGTGTTGAGCATGTTGACATCAACCTGGCAATTATTATTATGTTGCTTTCCAATGCCAATTTCGCGGATTGTTTTCCATTTTTGTTTGGAGTCCAATGCAAGTAAGAATTTACTTGAAAAATATTCGGTTTTAGCTTGTTTAATTTTCCTGTTAACATCTTTTCTGGCAGCACAATACTCATCTCGCAGTTCAGGTGTTTTAAAACGCTTCCATCTTGAATAAGTTATATCCCTTTTTATAATTGCATGCTTTATCGTGTCCGAGAACCAAGGTCTAGCCTTAACCGTAATTACTCGCGTTTTAAGAGGAACGGCAGCATTAAAAATATTTAAGATGTTGTCTTGAAGAAAACAAAGCTTGTCGTCTACTGATGGAATGTAAAAAATGCTATCCCAGTCAGTATCATAAATTCTTTCTTCTAATAAATTATAATTAATATGCTTAAAATCTCTGTATGAGTAAGTGTGCTCAGAACGGCGCGCTTGGAAATCATACGTAAGAAAAATTAGGTCATGGTTAGAAAAGCATGGTGCAGAGATTTGGTCATACAAAAGTATGCATGAGGAGTTAGAAACAAGGAAAAGATCAAGCAAGGTATTATTACTGCGCGAGTAATGTGTGGGTGTTGTGCAATTGGTTGGAAAAAGGCCCAGAGACGACATGTTTTCTGTAAGAAAATGTTCAGAGAGGATATTAGAATTAAAATCACCAGCGATTATCACGTCGTTGTACTCTACAGTTAGAAGTTCGAGCATATTAAAGAAATTTCCAAAATGTATATTACGGTTAGGGCGGTAAACGCATCCCAGCAATATTTTCCCGTTAAACGAAGAAAGTTCAATAAAAATGTACTCGACTTCTTTACCTGGATCCGATTTTATGCAACATTTGGTGCTTAGTTTGTTGTTGGCATAAATTGCTACACCACCACCGTGAGAATATCTATCGGCTCTAAATAGGTGATATCCTTCTAAATTGACTAGCGAATCAGGCGTATCTAGGTTAAACCACGTCTCAGAGACGCAAATAATGTCCACGCCTGAATTTTCAAACATTAATCTAAACTCATCTATTTTATTATTTAAGCTTTGCGCGTTGATATGACAAACCTTTAATCCATCTTTTTGTTTAGCTAAGATTTTCACCATAGCATAACTGACGTCTTTGGAATGTAAATTTGAGCTAAGTGTTGTGCTCATGAATAAATAGATGTCCGTTAATAAATAAAATATCAGCAACGCTAAAAAAGTATAGGGTATTAAAAACTGTGTAAGAAAAACAATTAAAATGGAAGAAAATTCATATAAATAAAGATGCAGTCTAAGTATTTTGTAAAAATAGTTTAAATATAAACCTAAAATTAGAATGCTAAAAAATATAAAATAAGATTTAAAATCAAAAATAAATTCCAAATTATATAATAAATTAAGATTGTTTGAGTTCCTATAAATCAGAATTAGTGTTATTAGGACGAAACCCATCCAAGATATCAACGTGATCGATGCAGATGGGGTCATCGTTGGCAGTACGCTTTATATATACGAGGCCTTTGAAAGTATAAGCGGACTGAATAAATTTATCCTTTTTCATCCGTATCGCCTTTTGAAATATCCTGTAGTTCCCATTTGAAAGGTTTTCATTTATGTAAAAGGGTTTATTAGTGTTGAAGCCAACGTTATTTAAGGTGAATTTGTTGTTGTTGTTTTTTTTGTACACTGATAAATTTTTTAAAAAGAAATTCTTATCATATGGGGACCACAGTTTGGCGATAATAACTGCGTCAAGCGAATCATGCTTTTTCGTATTATTTCTATTTTGTAGACGGTGTATTGATTTTATGTTCGGAGTTGGTATGTTAAGTGTTTCGCAGATAGAATCAAACACATTAGATAAGTTTTCACCTTCAACAAAAGGGATTCCATTAATGCGCAAATCACATGCTACCAGCGAGTTTTCCTGCCTTAACATTTGTAACTTCAATTCTTTCACCTCCGATTTCAGTTCCGAAACACTGTCCGCCAAATTCTCAAGTTTGGACACTCGTTCAGCAACTTCATCTAAATCTACTCTTACATCGCATATTCTCTTATCAATTTCGTTTACGATGCGGTTCTCAAACTCAAGTAAGAGAGTTTTCATACGGTCATACAATTGATCGCTTTGTTTGTGTAGTCGATCGTCTATAAGCTGTTTTAGGCGCGAAGAGGAATCAGACACTCTTGGTGAGTTTGAGTAGTCGTCATCTACAAATCTCTGAGAGCTAGAAGCTCTTAGTCTCTTTGGCGCAGAGCAGCTGTTGTGTGGGTTATTTAACGCGCTGATATCATGTTGATGGATGAGAAGCGGAGTTGTTGGAGCATCATCTGGGAGAGAGCGTCGCAGTGATGAGACTCTATTGCTTTTTGAACTCATGATTACTGTTGTATTTGGTTTAAGTGTTGTTGTATTGGGCTATTGTTTTTGTTTCACAGATGGTTTGTTAGGTTATTAATGTTTTTGGATGTATGTTGTGGTTTGTATTTGTATCTTTTTTGTGTTAGTTTATCTTTTTTGACGTTTAGTTTAGTTTATTTAAAGTCTCAGTGAGAGAATTAAGTTCTTCTTCTTATCACCAGAGATTGTTCAGTTTGCTCTCTCTTTATCAAGGAGTTTTTATTTGTGTTAGCGATGTTTTGGTGTTTTTTTAATTTTGGTTAATTAGTTGTTTTGATGAATATCAACAAGAAAGTAAACACGGATGGATGAAGTTCGATCGATAATATCGGTTTGAAAGTTATTCTTGATACACGGATGGGTTATTATCGAATTTAATTATATTTTATGTGGAGCCGAGTTAAAACACGTCTGTACTCAACAGATCTCTCTTCTAATCTCCTAATCTCTAATCTTTATTAGAACGACAATAGTTACTTTATCTATATATGAAATAACAAGTGGTGTATTAAAAACCTCAAACAAACGACGATTAGTATACTTTTACAAATAGAAACTAATTTAAAACATCACTGCAACACTGCAGGCAAAACAAAATAATAAACTGTAAAAAACACAACCGCACGGTTCAGCATCTAATACAATTCTGAACAACTGGACAAACAGCCATAGCCTTATACAAAACAAGGTACCTATTTCACAAACTAACATAAAAAATATAGTCCATATTCTTTCCTGATTCATATTTTCATTACCGTACAACTTACGCATATTTTGATAAATTCAGTGTACTTACAAAAAAGATATGTATGTAAGACTATGGGGGTGAGTTCAGTCATTTGTATAGGAGGTACCAGAAGGGGTGTGTCAAATATTTAGGTTTTCTGGCGTTTTGCCTCCTATAACAAAATTAAATAATAGACCAATTTTCACGGACTCTTAGGAGGTCCGTTTGGAAGTTATGGAAGAAATATTTATTTTCCAAATATAGATCATTTTGTATGGGAGGTAACAGAAGGCGTGAACCGATATATCCTATATTCATTCCAGAGCCCCATTTTCATAAGCGAACATCATACACAAAATTTGAGTGAATTCAGTTTGCTTACAAAAAAGATATGTATGTAAAACTAAAAGGGCAAATTAGGTCATTTATATGGGAGGTACCAGAAGGGGTATGGCAAAGGTTTCGGTTTTCTTAGGGTCTGTCTACTTTTGCAAGATAAATAACACAGTGCAACAGTGAAAAAAACACCCGAACGAGACTATATAGGTTCGATAGTACAACCGGAGCTGAGTAAAACCCTAGCTCAGTTTAGCTAGATTGGCTACCAAATTTTTTTTTTGGCCCCCTAAACTTTTTGAAATCCTTGGACCCCTTGAAAAAAGGTGACATCAATTGTTGGCTAACAGTTTCTACAGTTTTTAATCTAGCTCTTTCTCTTCTTCAACAAAATTTTAGCTAATAGTGCGCTTAAGAAACTGATATAATAAAATTTCCCAAAAAAATTAGACTTCCCTCTGTTATTTTCAAAAAACTTCGATAAAAATTTTAATTTTTTCACTTTTTTTAATATAAGTCGTAGGGAATCCAGATTTTTTGCATACTCTATTCAGTGAAATTGTAGTTTAGGTAACACCGAATAACTTTTCTGAACAAACCTATGCAATCTGAACAAGTCTAGGGATATTAAATAGCTCTCAAAACACACTATCTACTTTAAACAAATCAGTTTTTTAGGAGTTTTGGGCCATTGTGCAATGTTTTTACTTGCTATCTTTACCAAAAACGTACTTATTGTAGAACTGAATAACTTCTGTAAACAACCAATATGATCGGAATACTCCACCCCCTTAATTGTTCGCAAAGAGCATTAGGGTGTTCCTTATATGGCATTTCTTCGAATTTCGTTAAAAATATGTATTAATCGCGATGTTGGTCATCTGTTTTCACCTTACGTTTGTTTTTGCCAATATTAGGAATATATTGTGAGAAATTTTGTATCGATAGTTGGACATTAGGGTGTGCCGCAATGAGGTTAAAGTATGAATTTGATCTCAAATCAGTTTATTGCCGCTGAGTATTTTTCTTTCGTATATAGACTAAGTAGTAACAAGCCGTTCAATAGCTGAAATAAAGACCTAAAATAATATGTGTTTGCTTTTACCATATCTCTTATAGACGCCGAGATATTTGATACAGAAGTGGGGGTATTTTTAAAAAAAATATTAAAAATGTTGAAATTGAATTTCGATGTAGATTATTATGGGCATTTATATATTTCAACTTTTAAAGGTTAATCAAGTTAAAATCTATATGTTTAAAAAGTATATGTGTATATTATCACTATCTCTATCAATTCTCGAGATATCAGGGGCTTAAAAAGCATAGCAATGACTACTTAACTTTTGTTTCACCTGTATATCCATTGTGTATGCTTACAAATATCACCAAAACCATTAATATCCAATGGTCTTTTGAGGGGATTTTTTATTTTTATCATATAAAATCGTTATTGGTAAGTATTCAATGGGTATTCAGATGGAACAAAAGTTCATTAGACATTGCTATGCATACTGTCAAAAATTCCGTTTTTAACGTCTGATATCTCGAGAATTGATAGAGATAGTGATAATATACACATTTACTTTTTAAAGTTGAAATATATAATTGCCCATAATAATTTCAATTTCAACATTTTTAATATTTTTTTTAAAAATACCCCCACTTCTATATCAAATATCTCGGCGTCTATAAGAGATATGATAAAAGCAAACACATATTATTTTAGGTCTTTATTTCAGCTAATGAACGGCTTGTTACTACTTAGTCTATATACGAAAGAAAAATACTCAGCGGCAATAAACTGATTTGAGATCAAATTCATACTTTAACCTCATTGCGGTACACCCTAATGTCCAACTATCGATACAAAATTTCTCACAATATATTCCTAATATTGGCAAAAACAAACGTAAGGTGAAAACAGATGACCAACATCGCGATTAATACATATTTTTAACGAAATTCGAAGAAATGCCATATAAGGAACACCCTAATGCTCTTTGCGAACAATTAAGGGGGTGGAGTATTCCGATCATATTGGTTGTTTACAGAAGCTATTCAGTTCTACAATAAGTACGTTTTTGGTAAAGATAGCAAGTAAAAACATTGCACAATGGCCCAAAACTCCTAAAAAACTGATTTGTTTAAAGTAGATAGTGTGTTTTGAGAGCTATTTAATATCCCTAGACTTGTTCAGATTGCATAGGTTTGTTCAGAAAAGTTATTCGGTGTTACCTAAACTACAATTTCACTGAATAGAGTATGCAAAAAATCTGGATTCCCTACGACTTATATTAAAAAAAGTGAAAAAATTAAAATTTTTATCGAAGTTTTTTGAAAATAACCGAGGGAAGTCTAATTTTTTTG
>CAXIUB010000230.1:0-124276 GCA_964034835.1 Muscina levida | reverse complement strand
CTAAACACACCCCTTCACGTACCTCCCTATAAATGTACCACTCCGCCCACTTTAGAAATCGAGTAATAATATCAATAAATAGAAAATTATTTGTTTTACTGAGGGTAAGGGTAAATGTAAGTCGGGTTGCCCGACTGAAACTTTCTAACTGGTTTTAATTACAAATCGATTATTTTCAATAACTCAAGACTTAAACAATATATTATATTGGGTGATGGTATTTATCAGTCAGTTTAACTGACTGAAATTTCTGTACTGGTTTTTGTTAAAGTTCAACAAATTCACTATACCGGTTTTTCGTACCTTTACGCACTTATAAGCCAGAATCGCGGGTAAATATAAATCGATTTTAAGTTTCTCAGAGGATTTGGAAAGAAGACACTTTCCAAGATATATATAGTTTGTTTTGTTAAAGTTCAACAAATTCACAATAGATTACAAAATAAAAAAATAAAAAAAAAATATGGCAATTATATAATATGAATTCGTCCGTCCTTCCGCTGGAAATACCCATATACTATTTTTGATTTCCTTCATTTAGCCTTTCCACACTGTTTTGACCTTTGTATATAAAACACGGAATTGGCATGACGTGAGTAGTTCAGATTACGTTGAGACAATTTCAATTGTATCAACCAAAAATGTTTCGCTTCTCCATTTACTTATCAAACTAGAAACGGTAAAATTTTGTATATCCGTCAAATTTTTTTTATGGCTACATGGTATAAAAACCGAATCCATTTAATTTTTAACATTGACCAATTTATAATGAAACAACAATTGGTTATTTTACAGTAAAGAGCAGTCATTTAATAATGCACTGAGTGATATGATGCTTGAGGCATTGAGCGTTCGAATGTCATTAAAATTACCAACAAATACAAGTTACATTACATTGCTATTAAACAATAATTGTGTATAATTATATGTATGTTATTCCACTAAAAGTATATTATTCTATGAAAATATAACCTGATTTTTCGTTAGAAATGTACAAATTTTTTTAGTGTTTAGTAAAGTTCATATACAAATGTGTATTTTTTTTGGATAATAACTCATTCAAAACACTCAGAATAAAGCGCCGCTGGTATTTTTTGTTATTACTATTTTATTATTATGCAAACAATTTCAAATTGTTAATCAATGTTTATTAAAATGACAAAAACATATTAATGCTGATGAAAAAACTTTAATGTTTATATTTTCGTATATACATATGTTACATAAGAGACTAAGTATTATATATTGCTGATACTTTTGGGATTTATTTTTGATGTTTATTTCAATTGCAATATGATTGAAAGTACGCTTATGAGTTAATTCATATCAACAACTACAATCATATGCGACGAATTTACACTAGTTGAAACTTATCTTGGTTGGACTTCCTAAAAATGGCTCGTTAAAGTGGATTTTATCGCTTTTTAACACTCATAAACACAAATTTACTGGAATTTTGTAATATTTTGTATGTGACATGTAAAACGGGTATGTAATGTACATATCATACATTTTCACATTTATTTTGACAAGAAATATGCGCAGGGGAAGTACTTTGTACGGAAGTACTTTTTTCTTACTACAAAAAAACGTATTACTATCAAAAATTCACAGCTAACGAGTCCTTAGCATCGAAGTTATTTTAAAAGACTTCCAAAGTTACCAGCATAATAATAATATCATACTTATATTTAGTTCACGTTTTAATACTAACGTAACATTACATCAGAAGTAGTAAAAAGTCTTTATAAAAGATAAGCCTTATTCTGTGACAAGTCCATGTTATGTCAATAGATTTGCACCAAATTAAATGTACATCTTTGTCCTAAGAATTACTTATTACTCTCTTTTTCATAATTTGTTTTTGCTTGAAATTATTACATATCAATTTTGGTTTTTTTTCCTATACAACTCATTTTGTCTTATAAAAATTACAGTAAAATTTTAACATTCAAATTTATAACTTTGCAAACCACAGTGTTTATGATATTTGTTGATTGTATTGGTTCACCAGCTTGCGCTTTCGTAAATGAAACAAACTATGAGTGATGTCACAAGAACTCTCAATTGGCCGCTGAGGAATATTTCATGATTAATTTGACTCTTGGGATAAATTAAGCTTCCAATTGCAATATACCGAAGGACTCCTATTCACCTTAGATGGAACTCGTGTCTTATAATTTGTTGACTATGACAGGCAATAATGGCTTATTCTTGGTAAATGTAATATAGTTCACTTCACCTTTTGCTACTTGCAGTGATCAATTGTGAGGACATTATATGCACTGCCAATGAGAAGGCTATCAACAAAGGTAGTTATTTGCAATATACATACAGCTAAGGAGAACATCTCATAAATAATGCAGAAATTCTATTGGATTAAACGCGTCCCTGGATAGAGTGCATCTACTGACATAAGTGCTTCTAATATCATTACCATCACTACTAAGGAAGAGGTGATAAAAAGAGAATCTGTGGAACGCCTAATATATTTAGTTGACACACCCAGCAAAAAATTTATATTTTATAAAGACACGAGTGCCGTGTACTAAGAGGATCTTATGTAATTTGCATTAAATATTTTATTTGCTTCGCGTTCTATCACATAAAGAAAACGTAATAACTACGTTCATTATTTGTTTACTTTAATAGTACATATTTGCTCAAACGTTACATAACACACGCGGCGGCACGCTAATAAATGTAGGTTCTAGCTCTATGAGTGCAAATAATAAAATTGAGATGTTACAAAAAGATGTGATAAATTGGACTAAGCGCTTTTGCTTATCACTGCAAAACAACAACAAAATATGGGATAACTGTGTTTTTTTTTGTAATCGATGTATTTTTACTTTTTGTACATTACTGCATTAAAATATCAGTTTCTAAAAAAGTGAACTTAAAGCCTTCGCATGTTAAGCCAGCAACCTGTTCTTTCACCTCGTCCATCCAACGAAGTTTTGACCGCCTCTCACAGAGTTTATTGCCAAAGTCTTTCGAGCTGGAGCATTTTCATTCGTTCGTACAACCCCAGCGGCGAAATTAGCAAGGCCTCAACGCAGCAGGCATGCAACGAGACCTTCTGAGACATTCCAACTTCATGTCTTCAAGCCTTTTTTTCACATGCCTGAAGATAGGACATCTCCTTCCTTTCTGAAGTATCCCGAGCACATGTTCCTTCCATTCTTTAAAGACTACTGCTGCACGCCTTCTTTGAGAAGGAGGAATCAACTTTTCGATGATGTGTTATCATACCATTTCGTGTGTATGCACATTTCCTCTCCCTTCTCTAGAAGGCGTGAGAGAAGGCATGAAAAGAAAAGGTCACGAGGAAGGTGTTCGTGTGTTGATCTTAAAACATTTTATGATTAGTTTCAGTCGCACAATTCTAATGCATCTTCATAGGCTAGAAGGTAACATGGCTGACTAACAATCGCGAGGTAGTGAGTTCAAATTCCAGCAAGGTTTACTGTCGTTGGAAAAAGTGTAAATATAGAAAGTTATATAGAAGAGTGAGAAATATCTAAAAATAAACTGAACAATTTGAGGTGGCCACCTGCATATTTATACCCTCACCCTACTGGTAGGAGGGTATATATCATTTAATACAGCCCAATATTATAGCACATAGTAGGAGTCCTTTAAACCCTAGGTTTCTTTGAACCAAATTCGACTCATGACTTTTTAAGTCGTTTGTGCCATGTTCGTCTGTCTGGCTGTCCGGCTGTCCGGCTGATGCGCACGATAACTTTCGAAAGACGCAACCAAATGTATTGAAATTTTGCACGAGTTAATATGTCCCCAAAACTGCTTATGGTATTGCAAATGGGCTACATAGCCCCGCCCCTTCCGGTACCTCCCATACAAATACATCATTCCGACCACTTTAGAAATCGAGTAATAATATCAATACACCCAACGGGATCGTACCCAAATTCTGTATTTAGTAAAGCTATAACCGGATAACGTTTTGGAAAAAAATGGAAGTCTAGCCACTCCTCTTCTAGTACCTGTACCTTTCCGCCCGCTTTAGAGATAGAGTAATAAAATCAAAAACTCCAACGCGATCGTACCCAAATTCTTTATTTATTAAAGCTATAGCAGGATAGAAAAAAAAACTGGAAGTCTAGCCACGCCCCTTCTGCTACCTCTCATACAAATGTACCACTCCGCCCACTTTAAAAATCGAGTAATAATATCAATATAATAGAAAATTTTATGTTTTACTGAGGGTGTGGGTGTATGTAAGTCGGGTTGCCCAATGAAACTTTCTTACTGGTTTTTTTATTTTTCAAGTCCTTTTTTTCCATTTGTATGTAGGGAATGCAGAGTGCAGGCCTACTGACTGCTTTTGAAGGCGTTCTATAAGGCCTTCTAGGTCCTTTCTTTTGCCGCGGGGACATATCTATCCATTCGTACAACGTGGTATATTTGAACGCTCTTAACTGATATTCATATCATCGGCATACGCTAGCAGCATGTCACTTCTTAGGAAATTTAAGGACCGGCTGTGACATGATTCTTAGAACACGCGACTGTCACGCGGGAGACCCATGGTTCAATTCTTGTCTTAGTCATCATAATTTTACTTCATCTGAATTCCCCTTGATGTTGTAGACAGCAGCTTCGCAGTATAGTGTCGAATCAATAGGCTTGTCAAGTAAAAGCTTCTCAAACAGCTGACGTTCGCATTCGTCAATAAAGAGGAGTTGCAGTTCTGTGAGTCTAAATATAGAAAGCGCAGTAAATCACAATTATATAAAATTGAACCATCCGTGATATGCTACGGTGTTTTTCGAGGAAAATTTTTGGTGAAATCTACATAAACAAAAGTTCCAGATATAAAAGACTAGTGGGCCCGGCAATGCTTCGCTATTGCATTTTACCTTTATTATATTTCATATTTAGGTCTACAAAGTACTTTGAGTTTATTAACTTATGTAACTAATTTCAAGCAACTCCTTAACATAAAAGTTAACAAATTAAGTGTTGTTGTTTTAAATTCTAAATATCATAGGATGATAGTAAAAAGTTCATCAGCAAAGTCATATCTTTTACAAATCGGAAACAGACATTCCGTTAAAGATCTAAATTCAATGTAGTAGCGGTAACCGTCTGTATACTAACTATCTCTTTGGGCGTAAAAAACACTTTTGACATGCCTTATCCGCCTATTGACCGAAAATGAAAATTTCGTTTGAAGCTTCATGCCTTTAGCCATAAAAACCTCTTTTGCCATGTCTTCTTCTCACACGGATCAAGAATATTTCCGAATACTATCTTTGTATTGAACTCGTATTACTATTCTATGAGATAATTCGGTCACCAACGTTTGGCTTTACAAAGTGATGATCTCACGCGCTGTATGGCATTTTACGCCGTCGTGTTGGAACCATTTCTCCTTCAAATAATGATAAATGATAAATAAAAAAAATTAATTGATCGTCCACTGGTTTTAGTTCTTCTACCAGTTGGATATATGAATATAGTCCAAGATCTTTCCTCAGCATTTGCAGAGACCGAGTTGCTGAGTCGGTTCGATAAATTCGAGTCCCCTGTCACACTTACGTCTATAGCGTCGATAGCTTCTATTAGCTTCTCAGATAGATGAGTATATGCACCATAAACTTCACAAAGGGCAAACAGAACGCGCATTTTGAAAATAAATTTGAAAGATTTGTAAACGTTGTTCTTGTGTAGTCTTTACATGGTGATTTTTCAAAGAAAGTCTCAATGAAAGTCTATCACACTTCACACACCTCGCCTGAATGACGAATTGGTTGACCTAAAATGGCAACAAAAACGGTAAATGGGGTTTTGTTGGGGGTCAATTGTACATTAAAAATCCACATGAATCAAAATCCTAACTGATACTTTTTTAAGATAAAAGGATTTTTCGCTTATTTACTCCGTTTTGCGCTTCTTTTGGCCCACCAAAAAACTGGCCCACCTTACTGTTCATATCTCTAGGCGAACTGCAATATACTGTGAAATTTTGACAGTTATAACTGTTTATTTTAAAAAGGGTGTGGTACAGCCCACTTCCAGTCTTACTGTAATTTATACTGCAACAACAACATATGTAACAAATCTCATCTTCATACCTCTTATAGTTCATGAGATATAACCCTTTTTATATTCATGTTGTATGGGCGGTGCCACGCCCCTTTATCCAATCACAACCAAATATAGCCAGGGACTATCTACAGGTCATCAGTACCACTTGGTAAAATTTTTGTATCAATATGTCTATTGGGAAAGCCTGCAGAGCGGTTTTGAAAAGGGGGCGTGTACATTTTGATTGTCACTCCATAACTCGAGAACGGCTAGACCGATTTTGGATTTCAAAATCAACTAACCATCATCACTCCTCCCTGTACCTTCCCTAAAAATTGTATGGCAATCGGTCGAGCCGTTCTCGAGTTATGGAGTGACAATCAAAATGTACACTTCTTTTTATATATATAGATTAAGTACACATGTGTAAATTTCTATAAAAATAATTCAACGAAAACCGAACTTATGTCTAATTAAGTTGATTATTATCATAACGTTTATAAATCGTTGAAGTTATGTTTTCTTTAGCACAAAAATGTCGTAACCATATTATATTCGGAAATTTATGAGATATTTAGAAAGGCCACTTCAACTTACTTTACCAACCCTAAGTAAAGCTTCAGAATTCAGTTTTTTTTATGAAATCGCCACCACATCGTTTACCGCGAACTAGAGAAATGGGTCCCCATGAAACCGAAAAAACACCAAAGTCAAAAATCGTCAAACCGGGTTTTTTCCCGGAAACCATATGCTGATTTTTCTAAAAAAAATAAATTCACTATTTTTATTTTTAGTTTAGTTACTTGGAAATTATTTCCACAAATCGCAAAGAATGCTTTCATTAAAATTTGTTTAAGCTATACGAATTTTTGTTTTTTGAATATGCTGCTAGACATCCTTTTCCCCTAATATTAAATGGATAGGAAGCCATAGGTATTCACATGAAAAATCTTTAATAGCCGCTATCTCCGGAACTAAGCATCCAATGGAGCTTTACTTGTGATCACCACACAGTAGATGTGAAATAACTAAGATATAGTTGACTTTAACTTGATAACCAAGCGTCCGATCGCAAAAAGTGCTTAATTTATGACACAATATTTGAAAAATCATCAAGATACAGTTGTGATCTCATCTTGAAATAGGTTGAAAACTTAGTCAGTGGGTTACAGTCTATATTCATATTAGAATCATGTTAACACCTTAATTCTTAACTTAGCTATTTGTAAAATTTAAGTTGTACAGGATACGCGGAAGTTAAAGTTTTCTTAAAACTTCAGCCTGGATGACTGATCAACATGACATTTAAATGGAATATAAATTGAAGCAGACTGAATCAATTCGTTATTGAATTGGAAACATGCTAAGTTGACTTAGCATATCTATAGAAAACATAAATTTTTTAAATTTTTAAAGTTATCAGGGTTAGGTATATTGTGATTGTTGTTTTCCCAAATGCCAATATCAAAATTGAAATTTAGTGTGGCATGTAGATTGGGGTTGTTATATTATTTGAATGTGTTTGGGAAAAATGACAGCGCATCGTGGTCAAAGTCGGTGGGGAAGGGGAAAAATCCTCATTATACCATCACCCTTCGGGATAAGGGTATATATCATTTGATACGAAAAAAAGTGTAACGCATTAAAGGAGACGAGTTAGACCCAAAGTATCTTAAGACCAAATCTGTTTCAGGACTTTTTAAGATGATTGAGCTATGTCCGTCTGTCTGGCTGGATGGCTGGTCAGCAGGATAACTTGAGTAAACCTTAACGGATCGGTATGAAAATTTAAAAGTATTAATATTATTTAAAACGAACTTTTGGAATTGAAAATGGGCAGAATAGCCCCACTCCTTCTGGTACCTTCCATACAAAATAACCTATTTTTGGATAATTTATATTTCTTTCCTAACTTTCAAACGGACGATCGTAGGATATTTAAATTTGTTCAGTTTATTTATCTTGCAAAAGTAGACAAACCCCTAAGAAACCGAAACCTTTGCCATACCCCTTCTAGTACCTCCCATACAAATGACCTAATTGACCCTAACAGTATTACATACATATCTCTTTTGTAAGTAAAATGAATTTACTCAAATTTTGAGTATGATGTTCGCTTATAAAAATGGGACTCAGGAATGAATATGGACTATATCGGTTTACGCCTTCTGGTACCTCCCATACAAAATTACCTATTATTAATTAATATTTCCCCTATAACTTCCAAACGGACTCTTGGGGGGTAATGAATGAATTTTTTTAATGAAAATTTGTCGATAAATTTATGTTGCGATATGAGGCGAAACCGCAGAGAGCCTAACTATTTGGCACACCCCTTCTGGTAACTCCCATATAAATGTCCGATTTAACCCTCATAGTCTTACAAACTTTTTTGTAAGTACACTGAATTCTGTCAAATTTTGTGTAAGTAGTACGGTTATGAAAATTTGAATCAGGAATGAATATGGATAATATCGGATCAACCCTTCTGGTACCTCCCATACAAAATGACCTTACTTGGAAAAATAATATTTCTCCCATTTAATTTATTATAATTTATTTTATAATATGAGGTAAAACCTCAGAAGCACTAACTATTTGACACACCCTTCTGGTACCTCCCATATAAATAATCGATATTGCCCCTTTTACATGCATATTTTTTTTGTATGTACACTAAATTCAGACAAATTTTGCCAAGGTAAGCGTTTATTGAACAATGATTTACGAAATTATCAGTCGATAATTTATACGATTTATCAGTCAGTTTAGCTGACTGTAATTTCTGTACTGGTTAAGCCCAGAAACTGCACCTAGAAAGGTATAATGTATGGCAGGCCCGAGTATTTTTTCAATACTAACATTTCCCCCAAGCATACCATACCTACATACAAAACAGCTCGAGCTGTGTGGTTGAAAAAAGAAAATAGCTGAGCCAGGGGGTTGGTGTGTGTATTAAATGACAGCATGAGAAAATTGCTTTTGAAAAATGATACTTGCATCATATAAATATACACCCTGTATCGCCAACTGTGTTGACACAGGATGCCTCTGAAATTCTAAAATTCTGACTCTTCCTCTACAAATGTCTACAACATTTTAAAATGATCAGAACAATACATACTTTAACAGTTGGGATATTATTACCGTGATTTTTCCAACCTTGCCATTGTGCTACAGTAGACGCTTTAGGTCACCAGCTGACGATCATTCCACCAACATAGACCAGCTGACGTTTAGTTCTATTCAATAACTAGTGGGCCCGGCAATGCTTCGCTATTGCATATTAACTTGTAATATATTTCACATTTAGGTCTACAACGTACTTTGAAAACAGAACTTAAGCTCGACAATAATATGTTGAGTTTATTATCTTACTAGTGGGCCCGGCAATGCTTCGCTATTGCATATTAACTTGTAATATATTTCACATTTAGGTCTACAAAGTACTTTGAAAACGGTACTAAAGCTCGACAATTATATGTTGAGTTTATTTACTTATGTAACTTATTAAAAGTAACTCCTTAACATTAAAGTTTACTAATTAAGTTTTACTGTTGTTAATGCTAATAAAAAGTTCATCAGCAAAGTCATATTTATAGTGCCGACATGTAGATTAAGTTTTTTCTGTATGTAGGGCGAAAAACCACTTCTTTCACAAATCGGAAACATACATTCCTCTAAAGATCAAAATTATTTATCTTGATCCGTAGTAGCGTGAACCATCTACCACTAACTATCTCTTTGGTCATAAAAAACATTTTTGTTATGCCCTCTCCTATTGACCGCAAATGAAAATTCCGTTTGAAGCTTCATGCCTTTAGCCATAAAAACTTCTTTTGTCATGTCTTCTTCTCACACGGATCAAGAATAATCCGGAATACTGTTTTTGTATTGAACTCGTATTACCATTTTTTGAGATAATTCGGACACCAAAGTTTGGCTTAACAAAGTGATGGTCTCACGCGTGTTGGAACCATTTCTCCTCCAAATAATGTTCAATGACATGATAAATAAAAAAATCAAATGATCGTCCACTGGCTCTACTTCTTCTACCAGTTGGATTTTATATGAATGTAGGCCAAGATCTTTCCTCAGCATTTGCAGAGACCGAGTTCCTGAGAATGAAGTCGGTTCGATAAATTCGAGTCCCCTGTCATACTAACGTCTACAGCATCGATGGCTTCTATTAGCTGCTCAGATGGATCATTATATGCACCCTCAACTTCATAAAGGGCTCTATAAGTTTGGCGAACAGAACGTGCATTTTGAAAATAAATTTGCAAGATTTGTAAACGTTGTTCTTGTTTAGTTTTTACATGGTGATTTTTCAAAGTATACTAAAAGAAAGTCTATCACACTTTATTAGTATGACAGCTAGATTTAAACTTATAACTATCAGAAGTTCTATATGTCAAGAAAAATACCCCATTCATAGGTTATTTTCAATTATTTGCTAATGTTACCTCTGATATACCATACAAATTTAACCATTGTAGTATAACTATAATGAATGTTGCTTAATTTTTCTATCTATATGATTTATTACCGATTCGCTCTCCTGAAAAGTAATTGAAAAATACATACCTGTAAAGTAAATTAAAAAAAAATCACTATTTTAGTCTGCGCATCCTACACTGCCTGGTGTACGGACCATTATTTGATACAGTTAAAAAGTTAACTATTGAAGTGCGTGGGCAGCGCCTCGGCACTTTTAACTTATTTTGTTCGAAATAGCCTGATCATTAGGGGCGAATCAATTAGTTCGCGTCAAAAAAAAAACCTGTTAACCGTATATCAGTATTGGAATGTACGAAGAATTCTTAGAAAATTTCACTAAGAAACTATATGTCTAAAATCAATTTGTAGTTCGCGCTGAGAAGCTTGAAGATTTTAGGTAGAGATATTTTTTTTTAGCAATGAGCAAATATTCTGAAAAATGATTTTTAAAAAGTTAATTTCTGTATGCCAACTCTCAGAGGCCATAGATTTGCTTCTGTAATACCTCATTTAGTTTGTTGGGAAGTCAGTTTTACGCAGAAGGTCTGAAAAAATATATATCTGAAGTTTTCGGTTTGTGCTCATTTAAAAACAAAAAAATCTCTATCTGAAATCTTCATGCTTCCCAACGCGAGCTAGGAATTGACTTTAGACACTAAGTTTATTGGTGAAATTTTCCTAAAATTCATCGTAGATTCCGATTTTGGTTACGATTTTTGCGAATAAAAAAATTGGCCCACCTTACTGTTCATATCTCTAGGCGAACAGCAATATACTGTGAAATTTTGACAGTTTTAACCGTTTGTTTTAAAAAGGGTGTGGAACAGCCCATTTCCACCCTTAAAGTAATTCATACTGCAAGCCCTTTTAATTTTCAAGTTGAATGGGCGGTGCCACGCCTCTTTATCCAATCACAACCAAATATAGCCTGAGACTATCATCATGTCAACAGTACCACTAAAATTTTCGTATCAATCTATCTATTAGAAAAGCCGTTAGAGCGATTTTTGAAAAGAGGGCGTGGCACCGCCCACTTCCATCCTGGCTGTAATTAATACTGCTCCAACAACATATATACCAAATATCATCCTCATACCTCTGACAGTTCATAAGATATAGCCCTATCGATTTTCAAGTTGTGTGGACGGTGCCACGACCCTTTATCCAATCACAACCAAATATAGCCTGAGACTATCAACAGGTCAACAGTACCACTTAGTAAAATTTTTGTATCAATCGATCTATTAGAAAAGCCGTTAGAGCGATTTTTGAAAAGAGGGCGTGGCACCGCCCACTTCCATCCTGGCTGTAATTAATACTGCTCCAACAACATATATACCAAATATTATCTTCATACCTCTAATAGTTTATAAGATATAGCCCTACCGATTTTCAAGTTGTATGGGCGGTGCCACGTCCCTTTATCCAATCACAACCAAATATAGCCAGGGACTATCAACAGGTTAACAGTACCACTTGGTAAAATTTTCGTATTAATCGGTCTATTAGAAAAGCCGTCTGAGCGATTTTTGCAAAAGGGGGCGTGGCGCCGCCCACTTTTTGAAAAAACAAAACCTTTTAAACCATCCGGAAACTATAGCGAACAAAACAAAAAAAAAATTTTGAAAATCGATCCAGCCGTTTTTGAGTTTTAGCGAGACAACTGCACAGCAATTCATTTTTATATATAAGATGTAACTAATTTCAAGAAACTCCTTAACATAGAAGTTAACCATTAAGTTTTATTGTGTTAAATTCTAACAATCATAGGCTCTATGACGATGGTAAAGAGTTCATCATCAAAGTCATATCTATAGTTCCGACATGTAGATTAAGTTTTTTCTTTATGTAGGATGAAATAACACAAATCGGCAACAGATCAAAATTCAATTTTTATTTTTATCTGTAGTAGCTGGAACCTTCTCCTCCTATTGATCGCAAATGAAAATTTCGTTTAAAGCTTCATGCCTTTAGCCATAAAAACCTCTTTTGCTATGTCTTCTTCTCACACGGATCAAGAATATTCCCGAATACTATCTTTGTATTGAACTCGATTTACCATTTTTTGAGATAATTCGGTCACCAACGTTTGGCTTAACAAAGTGATGGTCTCACGCGCTGTTTTGGCATGTTACGCCGTTGTGTTGGAACCATTTCTTCTTCAAATAATGTGCAATGACATGATAAATATAAAAATCAATTGATCGTCTACTGGCTCTAGTTCTTCTACCAGTTGGATTTTATATGAATGTAGGGTAAGATCTTTCCTCAGCATTTGCAGAGACCGAGTTGCTGAAAACGGCGTCGGTTCGATAAATTCGAGTCCCCTGTCACACTAACGTCTACAGCGTCGATGGCTTCTATTAGCTGCTCAGATGGATAATTAAATGCACCCTAAACTTCATACAGGGCACCATAAGTTTGGCGAACAGAACGTGCATTTTGAAAATAAATTTGCAAAATTTGTAAACGTTGTTCTTGTGTACTCTTTACATAGTGATTTTCCAAAGTGTATTGAAAACCAGTACAGAAATTTCAGTCAGTTAAACTGACTGATAAATACTATCACCCAATATAATATATTGTTTAAGTCTTGAGTTATTGAAAATAATCGATTTGTAATTAAAACCAGTTAGAAAGTTTCAGTCGGGCAACCCGACTTACATTTACCCTTACCCTCAGTAAAACAAATAATTTTCTATTTTATTGATATTATTACTCGATTTCTAAAGTGGTACATTTATATGGGAGGTACGTGAAGGGGTGTGTTTAGGCTCCAGATTTATTCTCCATAACTTTATCCTGTTATAGCTTTACTAAATACAGAATTAGGTCTTTTAATAACATTCATCGATTTCTAAAGTGGGCGGTACCAGATGTGTATAGGAGGTACCAGATGGGGCGTGAATAGACTTCCAATTTTTTTCTCTAAAACTTTATCTTGTTATAGCTTTACTCAAAATAGAATTTGGGTACGATCACGTTTAATTTATTGATATTATTTCTCCATCTATAGTGGGCGGAAAGGTAGATTTGTATGGGAGGTACCAGAAGGGGCGTGGCTAGGCTTTCAAAATTTTTTCCAAAACTTTATCCTGTTATAGCTTTACTAAATACAGAATTTGGGGACGATCCCGTAGGGTGTATTGATATTATTACTCGATTTCTAAAGTGGGCGGAATGATGTATTTGTATGGGAGGTACCAGAAGGGGCGGGGCCATGTAGCCCATTTGCAATACCGTAAGTAGTTTTGAGAAAATAATAACTCGTGCAAAATTTCAAAACATTTGGTTGCGTCTTTCGAAAGTTATCGTGCGAACCAGCCGGACAGCCACCCGACAGACAGACAGACAGACAGACAGACGGACATGGCTCAAACGACTTAAAAAGTCATGAATCGAATTTGGTTCAAAGAAACCTAGGGTCTAAAGTGACTCCTTCTATGTGTTACACTTTTGGGTCGTATCAAATGATATATACCTTCATCCCTACGGGTGATGGTATAAAAAGTCTATCTCACTTCATTAGTATGACAGCTAGATTTACACTTATACCTATCAGAAGTTCCCCTGTAGGAAGTAAAACACATTTTTAAGTAACTTCAAACTGGTTTTTTTAATAACCACATCGATAATATTTCCAGCATATTCAATTATAGTTGCTACTGATTCGGCAAATATGCACGTTTGCTAAAGAGATAATAATATTTGCAGCCCTGTCCATCAAAGAAATGATTAACTAAATCAAAAACTAGGACATAAAATGTGTAGCGGGGCACTGAAAACATCAAATGAGTTAAATAACTATAAACTGTAACTAAATACTAACTACTATCGAATAAAATATAAACCAGTTCAATTGTGCTTTTTTGGCTCTACACGAAAGCAGAAACACAAGTGAGTGTTTTTGACATTTGTTTTCGCACAGATGACATCAAAAATAATTAGTGGCTACCGATTTTGTACTGAGATGCTTACGTTTCGTTCGCATAGATTTTCGTTCTAGTTGTCGTTCTAATATGAGTTAGTGGCTTCGAAATCAGCTGTTTGTCGTGTAGAAGCCATGCGAACGTCAACATTTGAGATAGTGGCTTAGGCTGTAAGTGACTATTTTCCCTGTCGCCGACTCATTATTTTAACAAAGGCATGTCATAGGCTGTAGTCAATTGATCATCTCTGCATGACTTTTCAATTGACTACTAATTACTTATTTATCAACCAATTTGTAGTCGGTTTAAACTAAATTATTGAAAAACCACTTTTTTTAAAATTAGTTTTTAAAAAGTTTAATTTTAATTAATTTTTATAAAATATATATAAATATATATCTTCTGCTATATATTATATTATAATTATACTATATAAAACCAGTACAGAAATTTCAGTCAGTTAAACTGACTGATAAATACCATCACCCAATATAAGATATTGTTTAAGTCTTGTGTTATTGAAATTAACCGATTTGTAATTAAAACCAGTTAGAAAGTTTCAGTCGGGCAACCCGACTTACATTTACCCTTACCCTCAGTAAAATAAATAATTTTCTATTATATTGATATTATTACTCGATTTCGAAAGTGGGCGGAGTGGTACATTTGTATGGGAGGTACGAGAAGGGGTGTGGTTAGGCTTCCAGATTTATTCTCCATAACTTTATCCTGTTATAGCTTTACTAATTACAGAATTTGAGCACGATTGCGTTGGGTGTACTGATATTATTACTACATCCCTAAAGTGGGCGGAAAGGTACATTTGTATGGGAGGTACTATTTCACCATCTCTATAGTGGGCGGAAAGGTAGATTTGTATGGGAGGTACCAGAAGGGGCGTGGCTAGGCTTTCAAAATTTTTTCCAAAACTTTATCCTGTAATAGCTTTACTAAATACAGAATTTGGGGACGATCCCGTAGGATGTATTGATATTATTACTCGATTTCTAAAGTGGGCGGAATGATGTATTTGTATGGGAGGTACCAGAAGGGGCGGGGCCATGTAGCCCATTTGCAATACCGTAAGTAGTTTTGAGAAAATAATAACTTGTGCAAAATTTCAAAACATTTGGTTGCGTCTTTCGAAAGTTATCGTGCGAACCAGCCGGACAGCCACCAGACAGACAGACAGACGGACATGGCTCAAACGAATTAAAAAGTCATGAATCGAATTTGGTTCAAAGAAACCTAGGGTCTAAAGTGACTCCTTCTATGTGTTACACTTTTGGGTCGTATCAAATGATATATACCCTCATCCCTAAGGGTGATGGTATAATGAAATAATACCCGAATAAAAATTAAATAACACCCAAATTATACACGATATAAAACAAGTCCCGAATTTTAAAAATTTGTTGGCTTTTATTTTATTGGAAATTATTTCATAATTTAAATACCCCAAATGAGAAATGAAATAAGTCCCAAAGAAAAATGAAAAACGGCCCAAAAAAATTGGGAGTTATTTCATATGAAATAACACCCAAAAATGTATGAAAAAAAATTGGGGAATAGTTCATTTCTCGTTTGGGCGTTATTTCATTGGGGGGCTTTTTGTGGAGCCAAATTTTTTCCTACTTTCGTTTAAATACAAATTTTTTTAATGCTTAAATTTTAATTTTTAATAAACAACAGTTCTTAATAATAGTTTAACATTTAAATAGTTTCCCTTTTAATTATAGTAATAACTGTGTTTATAAATCAGAAGAATAACACTTCGACCAGGTTCGGGTTTAACAACTTAATAGTTGTCAGAAATACCCAAACCGCTTTAAGTTTCAATTTTATTATCTAAGTTTAATAGTTCACCTTTCATAAAAAATAAAGATTGTCCCCATCATCGTAATATTAACGCGAGCACAATATAACGACCTCCAGAAAGTGGATTAGGTGCCTCCGCATTTATTGGCTTCCATGACAAAGAAGGTGGGTTATGTTTAGCAAGTATTTTCAACCGAAATACCCACACATACATACTTACACGTAACGTTTAAAGTTAAGTTGGGAAATGTTTTCAATTAAGGTCAACAAATTTTGCCCAAGTACAACAATTATTGTATCGCTGGTCATCGAATAACGTTCTTGTCTTGCAGTGTCCTTATAACTATTCGTCTTAGTTTTTCTTATGTTTTCTTGGCTCTTATTTAGGACTTGGCTACTTGGTCTAATGTTAAAGGAAATGCAAAAATCTTGTTGTCCCCGTAATGCATCAGTGGCTGTATCATCGCTGAAATGGAGCGAAACACAGAAAATTCTTAACAAGGACATTTTATTGTGTTGTTTTGTATCATCTACGGCACTGCAATGTATAATCCTTGTTAAAAATAATTTATTTTCTGTGTTAAGAGGCACACAACATATACCAACATCTTATTTTATGCCCTTCGTGTACACTTCAATTTTTGTATTTATATTACATTTTAGTTTATATTTATTAAATAAGGCTTGGCCAAGGAAACCTTCAAATTAAATACAGACAGTGTGGTTACTATGAATTACTTAAGTAAGAAAGAACAAAAAGTTATATTGGAATGCACATTAGAAGCCCTTGACTCGATGAATATGACTTCTTCAAATGTTTTTTCTCATATGATCGGTGTAGATTATATGATTATGATAATTTTTTACAGAAGTAGTGTCAACATTTTACAATAGACGCACAAGCAGTAAACGTTCACTCTAGTAACGTTTGCCAGTTATAACTGCAATGTTTACTACAAAATTTTCCATTGCACAACTTGGGATTGAAGTAAAATCAACTACAGCTGCAACATTTAAATTTAAACATTTGACAACGCTATTTTACTTTTATAATGTGAATTCCAGATCAAAAAATAAGTTAATAAATTGCCACAACTGGTATTATCGAACATTTCTCGAAGTAGTGTACACGTTATCAAGGATCTAATGCCGCTTTACTATCAGTAAGTAAGTAAATATTGTCGCCAAATGATTCTGAATGATTCTACCGGCCCACAGTGGGAAAAAAAAGTTTTTTTTGAACATTTGAAATTTTAAGCCGCAATTCCTGGCCGATTTGCAAAATTCTTTTTTTGTATTATTGGAAACAAAATTGTGCACAGATACGTTTTTTTATTCTGAATACCTTACCGTTATTTTTTTTTAAATTTATCAAAGTCGATGCAAAAATAATTTTTGACTTTAATGTCAAATATTTTTTGGACTCCGTGTCCTAAAAATTACGAACTGATCTTAGTTAATGTGAACATGTGTTACAAATTAAACCCAGTGAAAAAATAAGACAAAATTTTTTTTTTGGCTCAACTACAAGTAAATATGTGGAGGCACTATTTTCACACTTTAACTCGGTGTCCCGCTCATAATTATTGTCCGATTAGAACAAAACATAACATATAGCCTGGAAAAGTTTTAAGAAAGTGGTCTGTAAAAAATAAGCCAAATCGGTGAAGGTCGCAATGCAATTTTTCTGCTAATTTACCAAAAAAAATGCATTTTTAAAATTTTAATAAAATAAAATTTTGTGTTTATAGGATATTTATCTCGGTGGAATGTTATCCAACTGCAGACTGGCTCTGAAGAGTTCGTCTTGTTAAATAGTTTCCTGCATTTCAACACACCACCAGTATGGCTAAGCTTTTACTTTCCTCTCAGTTCTACTGCAGTACGTCTCTTTTGATTCAACTAAGACGTTAATCAATAACTCAACCGTGCAGTCCAGTGTAGACTTATTATCTATAGAGGATGGACATCCTGGTAACTTCCTCTCTACTACTTTCGTAAAGGTGAGCCAGTTTGTTTTCTATCTTCGGAATACACTTCGAACGGAAGGTCAAAGTCAATATAGAGGTGGTAAGAAAATGAACAGTTTGTCGATACTTTCCATATTCTACTGTTTGTCACTAATAAGTGTGATATTAATAACATTTCTTCTGAAAGTAATAATAACGGTTGTAGATAGGACTTATGGTCATAAAACCAGCGGTCTAGAGACATGTAGCAATCAAATTGAAATTTTGTATGTGAACTTCCCTACACTAAGCGGAGGTTGAGTAGTAAGATGAGACCGATCGGTAAAAAACTGCTCCCACCTCCCATACAAAATTCCTCCTTTTGGGGGTGTCCGTATGTCAGTCCCCGCTGTTACAGCAGTAATTTAAGAGCAGTCAAGCTGAAATATTGTATGCAAGCATATCTGCCCTAAGTGGATGTTAGTTCTAAGATGAGACCGATAGGTCAAAAAACTACTCTCACCTCCCATACAAACTCTCCCTTTTTGGGGTCTGTCCCTGCGATTGCAGCCGTATTTTAAGTGGTATATAGCTGACATTTTGTACCCAAGATTCAATCTCTAAGCGGAGGCTACTTTCTAATATAAGCAATGTCGGTCAAAAACAACTCCCACCTCCCATTCAAACTTTACCTTTTTTTTGGGTGTCCGCCTAACTGCCCCCGCGATTTCAGCCGTAGGTTAGGAAATATAGAGCTGAAATTTGATATGCAAGCTTTAATCCTATAATAGGAGCTTACGTTGTAATATGAGCAATATCGGACGAATACTTCTTCCACCTTCCATACATACTCCACCTTTTGGGGGTGTCCGTCTGTATGTCCCTGTAGTTTATGAGCTTTCGGGCTAAAATTTGGTATGTCAACATCGGATTTAAACTACTCCCACATCCCAAACAAATTCCCATTGTTAGGGAATTACGAAATCATAAAAACATGCTCCAACTCAAAAACTTATCGGTAAATCGAATAAACTCGATAAAAATTATTGACAAAAAATGGATGTGTGAAGCTAAAAGTAACGTCCACTTCTCACCAACTCACCTTTTTTGTGGTACAAAGTTTAATAAAATATAGTTGTATTTGCACTACAGTTTTATCACCATTTTTATAAATGGTGAAGGGTATCTGAGCTTCGGCATAGCCGAAGATAACCGCCTTACTAGTTATCTTAACGTTCAATAAATGCTCACCATGGCAAAATTTGACTGAATTCCGTGTACTTACAAAAAATATATGTATGTAAAACTGTAACAGTGAATTCGGTCTTTTGTAAGGAGGTAACAGAGGGGGTGTTTTCCCGAAAAGTTGAAATATTTTCAAGATTATGCACATATTAAAAAATTTAGATTTTGGAAAGTACTACAATGATCTGTAAATAAGACTTTACTTGAAATGTTGTATTCAAATTATGACTAAGAAAAAGTTCGTTAGGGACACACACAATTTTCCTTAGCCACTTGAAATGTCTATGAAAATTTGTAGTATTTAGCGAATTTTCTTATGTGATCAGTATATTCCTTTTTTTTAAATCAAGAAGATATGTTGGAGTTATATAAACATAAATAATTTTACCTTTTATGCTACCTCAATTTAAATGTAGACCGCGAGCCAGGGACGAAAACTTGTTAAACGCTTAATAGAGTTGTATAATGAAGAGAAAGTCAGCTGGCGCTTCCGTGGTGGTTTTAACAGTAGCACAAAAAAAAATTCAGTAATTTTCTCCCGGCTGAATCTTTGTCAGATGATAGTTTATACGTTATCTATATATATAACCAGTACAGAAATTTCAGTCAGGTAAACTGACTGATAAATACCATCACCCAATATAAGATATTGTTGAAGTCTTGAGTTATTGAAATGAATAGATTTTTAATTAAATAAAATTACTTATGTATATTTTTTCCCCTGCTTGTGGTGCAAAATCATCCAAAACTTTACTTATTTGTGTAGGGGGTATAGGTGCCGGTTTGGAATTTATGTGAGAAATATTAATTTTTCAAAAAAAAAATAATTTTGATAGGGGGTACCACAATAGGTGAACCGATACAGTCCTTATTCATTCCTAACTCAAATTTTCATACGTACAACTTACGAATAATTTGACTGAATTCAGTGCAATTCACAAAAAAAGATATGTATGTAAGACTATAGGGGTGAGATCGGTCCTTTGTGTGGGAGGTACCAGAAGGGGTGTGTAAAATAGTTAGGTTTTCTGAGGTTTCGCCTCCTATCACAATATAAATTAACCGACTAATTTTCATTACCCCTCAAATGTCCGTTTGGAAGTTATGGGAGAATTATTAATTTTCCAAAAATAGGTAATTTTGTATGGGAGGTACCAGAAGGGGTGACCCGATATAGTCCATATTCACTCCTGATTCATATTTTCATAAGCGTACAAATTACTCATAATTTGACTGAATTCAGTGTACTTAGAAAAAAGATATGTATGTAATACTATGGGGGTGAGTTCGGTCATTTGTATGGGAGGTACCAGAAGGGGTGTGTCTAATAGTTAGGTTTTCTAGGGTTTTGCCTCTTATAATAACATAAATTAATCGACCAATTTTCATTACCCCCCAAGAGTCCGTTTGGAAGTTATAGGAGAAATATTAATTTTCCAAAAATAGGTAATTTTGTATGGGAGGTACCAGAAGGCGTGAACTGATATAGTCCATATTCATACCTGAGTCTAATTTTCATAAGCAAACATCATACGCAAAATTTGAGTGATCTCAGTTTACTTACAAAAAAGATATGGATGTAAAACTATAGAGTCAATTCGGTCATTTGTATGGGAGGTACCAGAAGGGGTGTGTCAAATAGTTAGGCTCTCTGAGGTTTCGCCTCCTATCACAACATTAATTTATCGACCAATGTTCATAACCCCCCAAGTGACTATTTTGAAGTTATTGGAGAAATATATAATTTCCAAAAATAGGTAATTTTGTATGGGAGGTACCAGAAGCCGTGAACCGATATAGTCCATATTCATACCTGAGTCTAATATTTATAAGCAAACATCAAGCGCAAAATTTGAGTGATCTCAGTTTACTTGCAAAAAAGATATGTATGTAAAACTATAAGGGTCAATTCGGTCATTTGTATGGGAGGTACCAGAATGGGTGGGGCACAGGTTTCGGTTTTCTTAGGGTTTGTCTACTTTTGCAAGATAAATAAACTGACCAAATTCAAACATCCTCCGGTTGTCCGTTTGGGAGTTATGGAAGAAATATTAATTTTCCAAAAATAGGTAATTTTGTATGGGAGGTACCAGAAGGGGTGGGGCTATTCAGCCCATTTACAATCCCATAAGTTCGTTTTGAAAATTATTGATACTGGTAAGTTTTCATACCGATTCGTTAAGGTTTACTCGAGTTATCCTGCTGACCAGCCATCCAGCCAGCCAGCCAGACAGACGGACATAGCTCATTCTTCTTAAAAAGTTCTGAAACGAATTTGGTCTTAAGATACTTGGGGTCCAACTCGTCTCCTTTAATGCGTTACACTTTTTTCCGTATCAAATGATATATACCCTCATCCCTAAGGGTGATGGTATAAAAATGAGTTGCTGTGCGTTAGTCTCGCTAAAACTCAAAAACGGCTGGACCGATTTTCAAATGATTTTTTGTTTTGTTCGATATAGTTTCCGGATGGTTTAAAAACAATTTTTTTTCTAAAAGTGGGCGGCGCCACGCCCCTTTTTTCAAATATCGCTCTGACGGCTTTTTCAATAGTCCTATTGATACAAAAATTTTACCATGAGGTACTGTTGACCTGTAGATAGTTCCTGACTACATTTGGTTGTAATTGGATAAAGGGGCGTGGCACCGCCCATACAACTTGAAAATTAAAAAGGCTATATTCCATGAACTATCAGACGTATGAAGATGAGATTTGGTATATATGTTGTTGGAGCAGTATTAATTACAGCCAGGGTGGAAGGGGACGGTGCCACGCCCCTTTTAAAATAAGTAGTTATAACTGTCAAAATTCAAATGCCTATAGATATGAACAGTAAGGTGGGCCAATTTTTTTATTCGCAAAAATCATAACCAAAATCGGAATCTACGATGAATTGTTAGAAAATTTCACCAATAAACTTAGTGTCTAAAATCAATTCTAAGCTCGCGATGGGAAGCACGAAGATTTCAGATAGATATTTTGTTTTTAAATGAGCACAAAAACTTCAGATATATATTTTTTGAGACCTTCTGCGTAAAACTGACTTCCCAACAAACTAAATTAGGTATTACAGAAGCAAATCTATGTATTGGTTAAAAAGTTATGACCTCTGAGAGTTGGCATACAGAAATTAAGTTTTTAAAAATAATTTTTCAGAATATTGGGCGGGATCCCAAACATTGCTAAAAATATACCATTCTCTTTGTCTTGGCCTCCAAACATCGGAATGGTAGATAAATATTAGAGCCGGGGCCTATAGGTCTGAAGTTTTCGATAATTGCTGATTGCTAAAAAAAAAATATGTCTACCTGAAATCTTCATGCTTCTCAGCGCGAACTAGGAATTGATTATAGATATATAGTTTCTCAGTGAAATTTTCTAAGAATTCATCGCAGATTCCGAAGTTGGTAATTGATTACCACGTTTTTTTCGATGCGAACAAATTGATCCGCCCTAATGAACAGGCTATTTGGAACTTAATAAGTAAAATAAATAACCTATGTATGGGTTTTTTTTTAAATAGACCCTGTAGTAAATAAAATAATCGGTTGATAAAAAACTATTTTGGAAATAACTACAAATTGGTTTAAATCTCATGCAGATATCAATCTAACTACAAATAAATAAAAGCAAAAAAAGTAAATATGAAACCAAAAGAAGCATGTCATGAAGTCAAATGTCGTTTGTGTTGAAAAAACTAAATAATTTAAATACTTACGGCCGTATTCATAAAAAGTTATAAAAGGTTTATAAACCATTTTTAAGCAAATTTCGAGGAAACAATATTCATAAACGATTCACATCTTCAATAAGTTAAAGTAGAGTTGTCTCTACTTTAAGCGTGCTATAACTTGACGTTGTACAATTTATTGTATATTTATGAATTTGAAATCTTTGTTTTGTGTTTTACGGCATTTTTCCGATTGGAAAGAGTTGTTGCATGTATTCATTGTATAGGAAATTTTCTTCTTAATCATTACGCACATAGAAAAGTATATAAATAGACACTTTTCATTCATGAATTCAATTTTGAAAAATATTTCTCCAAAATTCTTCAAAAATAATTTGTAAATATTGAAATAATATTCGTGATGTATAAACAATCAAAACAAGGAAACAATGTAATCAGTATCCGATTATTATTTCAACATGAGGAAAAGAAAATACTATTTTTTAATATAATTTTAGCTTTCTTCATTCTTTCTTATAGTCATGAGATTCATAGCCAATGAAAAATTGAGCTGTAATAATGTTCTAGTTATTATAAGGGAAATACATGTTTGGTAACCGATCATAAAGCTTTTGTATTCGATTATAAAGCTTCTTTTTATACACCATTAATGAGCAACTACAGTCGGCGTTGCCACATAAACACATATAGCTAAAGTACTGATAAAAAACGTTTATGAATACAATTTCTTATTAAAGGTTTTTTAGAGCTAAAGAATACTTTAGCTAGAGAATGCTTCATACCTACTTTAGCAATTTTTTATGAATAAGGCCGTTAATATGTATATTTTCTATGAGCAGTTACAATTTTATTTTTAGTCATGAAACGCACTTGAATTTTCTATTAATGTCAGCAACCACATTGTAATAATAATAATTAATAAATATTTATACCATCACCCTTAGGGATGAGGGTATATATCATTTGATACGACCCAAAAGTGTAACACATAGAAGGAGTCACTTTAGACCCTAGGTTTCTTTGAACCAAATTCGATTCATGACTTTTTAATTCGTTTGAGCCATATCCGTCTGTCTGTCTGTCTGGTGGCTGTCCGGCTGGTTCGCACGATAACTTTCGAAAGACGCAACCAAATGTTTTGAAATTTTGCACAAGTTATTATTTTCTCAAAACTACTTACGGTATTGCAAATGGGCTACATGGCCCCGCCCCTTCTGGTACCTCCCATACAAATACATCATTCCGCCCACTTTAGAAATCGAGTTATAATATCAATACACCCAACGGGATCGTACCCAAATTCTGTATTTTATTAAGTTATAACAGGATAAAGTTTTGGAGAAAAAATTGGAAGTCTAGCGGCGCCCCTTATGGGACCTCCCATACAAATGTAGCTTTCCGCCCACTTCAGAGATGGAGTAATAATATCAATACATCCAACGCTATCGTGCCCAAACTCTGTATTTAGTAAAGCTATAACAGGATAAAGTTTTGGAGGATAAACCTAGAAGTCTAGACACGCCCCTTCTAGTAACTCCCATACAAATTTACCACTCCACCCACTTTAGAAATCGAGTAATAATATCAATATAATAGCAATTTTTTTTATTTTACTGAGGGTGATGGTATATGTAAGTCGGGTCGCCCGACTGAAACTTTCTTACTGGTTGGGTGTTATTTCCTATTTTTGGGGGTTTATTTCTTTGGGGGTTATTTCCTAGGCATTATTTCATTGGGGGCCTTTTCGTGGAGCTTTTTCTATCAGAAATATTAAAAATTTTTATAGCTTTCGTGAAAGCAAAACTAAAGAAAACACTGAAAGTATCATGGGACCATTTCGGAAAATAATGTGTTTAACATGTTGAAAACAAATAACAAATTTGAAATGTCCGCATTTCTAAACTGTTTACAGCAACTCTCAAGTATATTCTTTATGTAAGTGTTCCCAATTTATAGGTGTTTTAAGTTATAACCGGTTACTGCAAACGTCCGTGTTGTTAATACACCACTAAATCCAGTACAGAAATTTCAGTCGGTTAAACAGACTGATAAATACTATTACCTAATATAAGATAAAGTTTAAGTCGTGAGTTATAGAAATTACTCGATTTTTGATTAAAATAAAATTTCTTATGTATTATTTTTGCCTGCTTGTGGAGCAAAACCGTCCACATTTCATATTTGAATCAACGTTCAGTAAACGCTTACCTTGGCAAAATTTTACTGAATTCTGTGTACATTCAAAAATAATATGCATGTAAAAGGGGCAATATTTGTTATTAAATGGGAAGTACCAGAAGGGGTTTGTCAAATATGTTTTTTGAGGTTTTGTCTTTTATTGTAAGATAAAATAACTGACCAAATTTGTTTATCCCCCAGGTGTCCATTTTGAAGTTATTGGACAAATATTTATTTTCCAAAAATAGGTAATTTTGTGTGGGAGGTACCAGATATAGTCCATATTCATTCCTGAGTCCAATTGTCATAAGCAGGGCCAACACAAATATAGATAAAAAACTCAAAATATGCGCATTTGATAAGCACGACATTTAAAAATACTTTTAAAACTGATAGAAAATGAAAAATAAATAGTAATTCGTAGTTATATTTATTTTTAATAAAAATTTGTCGCAAATAGTAAATTTTAAATGGTTATTTTTTACATTCCATTTATAGGTTTCAGACTATTTATTAATTATTCTACTGTAAACAAATTACATGAGACTAACAGTTCTGTATATTTCTCTCGTGCTTTATTCAATGGCGTACTTAATCTTTTAATGTATAATAAATATTAAGTATACGCCTTCACCGTAATTTTTCTCACATATTCATGATTTCTGCGATTGAAATCTTGATCATTATTCTGTTTATGAATATATGTGATTTTAAGCAGCTGTTTGTGAAAGAAAATGTGAAACTTGCTTAGTGTTTTATGGAACTGGTGGTGACGCAACGCTAGGTAGAGCTCATTGAAATTCTTGACGACGGAAGGGTCCTAATTATTAACACAAAAATAATATTTTGATTAGTTAGAACCCTGGTCATAAGCGAACATCTTACGCAAATTCAAATGTCCCTTTGGAAGTTATTGGAGAAATATTAATTTTCCAAAAATAGGTCATTTTGTATGAGAGGTACCAGAAGGAGTAAATCGAAATAGTCCATATTCATTCCTGAATCCAATTGTCACAAGCGAACATCTTACACAAAATTTTAGTGATTTCAGTGTACTTACCAAAAAGATATGTATATATAATGGTCAATTCGGTCATTTGTATGAGAGGTACCAGAATGGGTGTGGCAAAGGTTTCGGTATCCTTAGGGTTTGTCTACTTTTGCAAGATAAATAAACTGTTTTCATCAGTGAAAACACAAACTTGATATGATTTCAAAGGTTTTTATTTATTGTTCCCAATATTTCGTCCAACTTCGCTGGTCATCTCCAGGGGGATCTGATCTTAAAAAGATTTACATATATTAAACATTTACACACTAACAATAACTATTACTTTAACAACTGAGTAATTACGTCCTACATCCGTACGCTTCGTTTAACTCGTTCAACTACTGTAGTTTTGTCATCTGTGTTTGTCCACTGTGTGTCTATAAACTTGCATTTGATCCTATATACTATATTTGATTTTTCCTCATTCGGTATTTTAGATTTTGTCTTACTAAAGAGGTTGTGCATAGCATTGTGTGACTTATATGCCAATTCGTCTGATTTTACTGATGACCTCAAGCCAGACTAATCCACAGAATGAAATATCAATTATTAAAAAATAGGTAATTTTGTATGGGAGGTGCCAGAAGGGGTGGGGCTTTTCTGCAAACCATTATTTCGTTTCGAAAAATATTAATATACTCGTAAATCAGTTAAGGTTACCTCGACCTATCCTGCTCACTAGCCAGTGTTATTTCATATGAAACAACTCCCAATTTTTTTGGGCCGTTTTTAATTTTTTTGGGAATTATTTCATTTCTCATTTGGGATTTTCAAATTATGAAATAATCTCCAATGAAATAACACCCAACAAATTTTTAAAATTCGTGGCTTGTTTCATGGCGTGTATAATTTGGGTGTTATTTCATTTTTTTTTTCAGGGGTTATTTCATTTGTAAAGCTGTTGGTTTTTGGGGGTTATAATTATATAAAAATAGAGCTTTTACAAGAAAACTTTTAGCCTGTTATTATATTACAATATCTTTTGAATGTTAACAGATATTTCCATTTGTGTTCATATTGACGGATAGAAGATCAACAAAATGCTACGAGCATTTTTTCATTTTGAGAATGTTAGATATCAATGGAAATTTTTTTAAATTTGTAAGAGTTCTGCAGAAGGAAGAATTCAATAAAAGCAGAGATTTTGATTTGCTTGTGAACAGTGGAGGTAGTTGTGTAAAGGCCAAACGTAAAAGGCAAATTGTCTTCTGAACTGCAAAAATAGAGCAGGGCTTCAACGATCTACAATTTACACACGGTTCATATCAATAATTTTGCGACTTTGCTGTTGGTCCATATTGACTTCATGAAATTCTTGGTGAAACTGACTTTTTTTATGAATTTTGGGTATAATTTCATTTTTGTTGCTGATGGGGTTTATTTCATTGGAGGTTATTTCATTTTCATCATTGGGTGCTATTTCATATGAAATAACTCTCAAATATTGGGGGTTGTTTCGTTTTCGATGTAGTACAAGTATTCTGAAATATTTATACATGCTTCCCAATATTGTAACTTTGTTAGGTCTAAAATTCAATACTGTGTATTTACTTTGTCGGGGTCAAGTAACAGCTCTTTTTTAATGAATTTTTTACTCAATGTTTATTTATATATATAGTCTCCTTATAAATGGAAGTATCAGACAAAGTTATAATGTACCCAGAAAAGGCGGATTCGGTCGTAATATTTAATGCGATGTACTTATTTGAGAGCAGACTTTTCCATAACCATAAGTCAACCAGCCGTAAATTGAACTAAGTAGTTAACACTTTAGCTATGACAATGTGAAATTGCATTTAAATTATTATAAATTTACTAGCTGACCCGGCAAACGTTGTTCTGCCATACAACTTCTGACACGGCGAACTTCGTCTCGCTTCAAGTTAACGCCTTCATATAAGCTCCAGAGTAATATTAAAACACATATAGTTCAAATTTTAATGTGACTAATTTGAATTTAATCGAAATCCGTGAAGAGCGGTCTGATAAACAATGTTTTTCGATTTGTTTTCCGGCGCTAAAACAAATAATGAAGACAAGCGAAAAACTGAGAAATTCGAGGTTGATCCCACAAACTTCCAATGATTGGCCTTGCGATTTATTGATTGTCATCAAAATCGGTTGGAATAATAGAAATTCGAGGTAAAAAGACTTCCTCTCCTTTGAAAAAAATTGACGGAAACGTCATCAATCCAGTTGAAACATCAACAGGAATTTGGCCATTACAAAGCGCCAGTAGATATTTTGAAAATGCAACTTCTTGTTTTTCTGCCACAAAGACATTTATTTCATCAGCAGTAGTAGATTTTAGGATGGCGGGAAGCGTTTGATGAAAATCTTCCGAAAGAAATATTATAGCCCCATCAAATCGTTTCGAATCACCTCATAAATCCTTCGTCTTTCGTTCAACTGCCTCCAAAGCTCGTTGACGCGTTATCGTGCATTTATCCCAAATGATAATTTTACATTCTCGCAACAATTTCGCTATCTCCGAACTTCTGGATATTGTGCCCAGTGGCTTGTCAACTGTGAGAAGATTCATCGGCAACTTCAAAGCGGAGTGTGCAGTTCGACCGCCTTTCAACAAAGTGGCAGCAGATGGTGCAACAGCTAACGCAATTTGCGATCGATACGCATAAAAATTATTTGAGCTAACCTTTTTATTCGTTTCTTTTCCTGATGACTTGTAAACAAACCTGTCGTTGTATTGACCATCTTTAAATTGTGGTGATATTCACCCTCTCCACGGCAGAACATCAACGGGTATTGAAGTGCATCATATGACCGATGAGTCTCCCGACGCTTGAGAACAATATCGTGTGATTCCACATTCTCACCCTGCAATAGCTGTGAAGCCGTCGATATTCACATCAACAACTTTAAATGCAGTTATATCCTCACAAAAATGTTCGATCGCAAAAAGGATACAGTTGGGATCTCATCTTAAAATAGATTGGGATCTCACCTCGAAATGAGTAGCAGCATAAGCCGGGAGTTTCCGATTGTTACTTCAGTGGATTGCTATGCTGGCATACGACAGACAATGAACCGATATCAACGCAGCGAAGATCTTTGTGGGCGATTGTGGAATCGTATTCAAAAGCAGCGCGATTCTAGTCTATATTTACGACTGCTCTTCTTCTAGTAACATTCTGTCAAATTTGAGGTGGTGATTGTCCAGCGCGAAACTGTGCAATATGGGCACGTCTTCATTCATTTTTTTGACACGTTCCTTTTGCATTTGATTATGACGGACGTTCTGACTAATTATAGCACGACGCGTACGTCGTGCAAAGTTTGATTGTCTAATAGGAGGCATTAGTCTAGTAAATAACTCTCCCTAAAAACAACCATGTACTATTCGAAAAATCCAAATTTTTCTAGTTTTCCACCAAGAATTTATCTATTTTTTCATTCAGAAAGTCATATCGGAATAATAATCTACAATTTTTCGCAGTTACATCGTCCAAAACTATCAAATCATACGACAAAAAGCTAAATTTCGTCGAATAAAAAATTAAAAATTTTCTAATTTTTCTGGAATTTTCCAACAAAATTTTTATATTTTTCCATTTGAAAAGTCATTTGCAATTATTGCACACAAAAAAGCTATTTTCGGTTATTCCAATTTCCCAAAATTTTTTCTCACGTAAACCTTCTCCTGGCAATTGCGAACAACTGAAAAAAATTTCAGCAAAATCGGTCCAGCCGTTCTCAATTGATATATTACTATATGAATTACTATAACACCATTTTTATATAAATATAGAGACATTATTTATCTCGTTAAATTTTCCAACCAATATCAAAATCATCAAATCATGCGAAAACTGCAAAATTTCGTCGATAAAAAAATCAAACTTTTTGCGCATTTCTGGAATTTTCCGAGTTTTTCCCTAAATATTTTCTAGTTTTGCATTCGAAAAGCCATTTCGTAACAATTGCACTCAAATTTCCCGGCTTTTCCTAAGGATTTTCCCAATATTGAAAAAAAATAGAGCAAACTGGGCCAACGTTCTCTCTTTATAAAATACTATAAATTTTTCACACTATTTTTATATTTATATATTTCACAATAATCCGAAATTTTTCAGCAACACAACGAATTTTGCACCTTTACGTCGTCTGAAATCATTAAATCAAGCGATACAATGGAAGATTTCGTCGAAGGCATCCAAATCTTTCGATTTTTTCTGGAATTTTCGAAATTGTTCACATTTACATCGCCCAAAATTACCAAAACATACGATAAGAAGCAAAATTTTTTCGAATAAAAAAGTTTTTTAGCATTTTCCATAATTTTTCAACTAAAATTTTATATTTTTACATTCGAAAACCGACAAAAATTTAATTATCGAAAAAAAAACTAATTTTCCGATTTTTTCGGAATTTTCCGAGTTTTCCACCGACAATTTATCTATTTTTCCATTCGAAAAGTCGTTTCGGAATAATTATGCGAAATTTTTCGCAAGTTACATCGTTCAAAACTATCAAATCGTACGGCGAAAAGCAAAATTTCATCGAAAAATAGTATTGAAATTTTTCTAATTTTTCCGGAATTTTCCGAATTTTCCAAAAAAAAATTATATTTTTCCATTCGAAAAACCATTCGTAACAATTGCACACAAAATTCCATAAAAAATAACAATTTTCGGTTTTTGCAATTTTCCAGCTTTTCCGGAGGAATTTCCCAAAATTTTCTTTTACATAAACCTTCTCCTGGCAATTACGAACAACTGAAAAAAAATTTCAGCAAAATCGGTCCAACCGTTCACAATTGATGAATTACTATACATTTTTGCCACCATTTTTATATATATAGATTTCTGCTTTTATCCCAATCCACCCACTATGTATTTCGACACAATAAATACCACCAAAGTACAGCAATTATATTCCAGTAGAATATAATATATTTCAGAATAACATTTTCGGCTGTAATTCATTTATTTATTTTATTATTATTATATTATTTATGTACTTAACAATTATTTATCATATTATGATTCGTTACTCTAAAATCAATTCTTCTGAAATAGGCCAAGCCGTTAATGTGTGCACACATAAAACCAAACGGATACTCTCTTACACATGTGCGCAAATTTGATTTCAAAGAAAATAAATTCATGAGAAAACCAACATTGAAACTCATAAAATTGTCGGAGGACCAGAAAAAAAATCACAAAGAAAACATAACGAAAATTATACTATTATATTCAAATGGGATATTTAAGGATATAAAAAGGGTTTCCTGCCAACAACACCACAAGACATACACACACGCTCACAAACAGTAGATGTACAATAACAACACATCTGCCTGAACACACACGCACACCAGTATATCCTGGCACCGAAAGGAGATGAGGTTTTTCCCCAGCAACGAATTAAAAACAAAGGAAAGCTCATAAATTAAACATTTTTAATAAAAAAAAAACCCCGAAGATTTTTCATGGATTTAGCAGCTCAACATATTGTACGACGTTTAGGTCCAACACGGGGATCCGCAGACAGTTTACATGCTCGGGGTCTACAGATCCGAAGCAGAAAAGGTTAAACGTTATTGCTGGCCCACAGAATGTGTAACAATAACCCCCATAAACACTCGCACACACGCACACAGGACCATAAACAAATCTTTAAATCATATTATTGTTAAAATTATTCAAATGTTTGTATAAATATCATGTATTTATTAATATCGAAATGCTTTAATGTATAACTTAAGGAGGCCAGAGGATACGGCCTCCTGCACGTGGCAGGATATCGTTGAATCGACATTTTCGTACCACGAAATTGGAACAATGGAATTCTGAGGAAAGTAAATGTGGTGACATATCATTAGAACCCTAAAACAAATGTGAGTGACGTTAATGTCAGCGATAACACCTGTGTGCCACTGGCATTTCAAGCGAAACATATCCGATTCTGGTTTTTGCATGTGCTCTGCTCTTTGGTCACAATGTGTGGAGCGAGCTGCTGGCGATGGGTAATAGATAGAGCACCATTTTTTTCCACAATACGTAACCATGGATAAAATGTCAGCTACATATAAGGATAAAATATATTTTTCCCATGAATAAGGTATCGGAGACCATATCTCCTATTTTACGTGAGTTAAGACTCATCTATTCCTTAACTCACATAACCCGGATCAGCATTTTTGGGAGGCTTTTACTAGACAACAAAGATTTGCCTCGACTAATTGAATTTAGCTATCATTGAACCCATCATCATTAACGGAGAGTATGAATCATGAGATGTACGAGATGTACACTGATAAGGTGCAGCGGCAATAAGGTGCAGCGGTTGTGTTGGCTAGGTCATGTTGTACCCATGGACGAAAGTGCTCCAGATCGAAAAGTTTTCGACAATGAACTCGGTGGTCGGCGCAGAAGAGGGTGACCAAAACTCCTTTGGAAAGATAAGGTTACTGGGAACCTTAAAGAGATTGGTGTGAATAGCTGGAGAAGAAGCGAAGAAGATCGAAGCGTATATAATATTTTTTTAAGAGCGGCATATAATCCCGTATGATTGCAAATAAGTGCCCGCTAAGTAAGAAAGTGAATTTAGCGATCTCCTCAATGTTGCAGACACATCTCTCAGAAATTTTTACTTGGGGTGTTCCAAGACAGAAAAACGATTTAAGAATCTTTTTGACACTTTTTTAAGCACTGTGTGAATAGCGCCCAATAAAATTTAAAGACGCTAAAATTATCCCAGTTCTCAAATGTTAAGTAAGCGTGTTTGATAAAATTTTTGAAAAAAAAATCTGTCCAAATTATTAAACTTTTGTGAAAAAATAAGGTCATAAATACATAAATATTAATTTGGCTTTAGAAAGGGTCACTCTATGGTCCATCAAAAGAAAAATTAGTCACAACAAAAGTAATAGCAAATGTACTGAAATTATCTTACTAGACAAAAAAGCTTTTATTTCGGTCTGTTATGAAGGCCTTATTTACAAATTACACGTATTTACAAGTTTTCTTGATAAAAGCGTCTTTACGTTATATATCAATGGGGCAATGACGGTAAGAACACGCGACTACTCGATATACAAGTGGCACCTACTTGTTAGTTGTGAAAATAAAAATAGAAAAAGTGTTAATTCACATCAACGCGAGAAGCTATCCCATCCCCAAGGACATTAAGTTTTTTTTGTAATGTCAACATTATCGTTTATAACTGCTGGGGTACCACAAGGGCCAGTCTTGTCACCAACTCTGTACTTAATCTTCATATCAAAATTCAAAGGTTTAAGAAGCCATTCGATTGCTTTACATGCCGACGGTAACGAGTCGAAAATTACATTACACTTGTCTCGAGGGTGAACGAAACGAATATAAAACGATAGCATTCGACCCCAGCAACAAAACCTTTAACTCAATTTGGCTCTACTAATTCAAATTTTTTTACACTGGTTTGATATTAGATATTTTTGGTCAATAGTCGACCGTGGCATAGTGGTTAGAACACGCGCCTACCATGCGGGAGATCCCAGGTTCGACTCCTGGCTCCAGTCATCTACATTTTTCTTTCATTGCCGGCCCCCTCGATGTTGTCGACAGCAACTTCGCAGTATAAGTGTCGAGTTAATCAGCATGTCTAGTAAAAAGCTTCTCAAACAGTGACGTTCGCATTCGTCGATAAACAAGTAGGTGCCGTTAGTTGTGAATCTAAAAATAGAAAGCGTGTTAATTCACAACAACGCGAGAAGCTATCCCATACCTCATTCATGGGGTGAAAAGGGAAATTAAGTTTTTTAGTGCAACATATTTTTTCGAGTGAGAACTAAACCAATGTCAAACAATGGCTTTTGACCTCAGTAAAAAACCTTAAACTCCAATTCGCTCTAAAACGTCACAAATTTTTGTGTTCAGTGTTTTAAAATTTATTTTTTTTTGTTCAAAAGTCTCCGAAGATATAAGCTATCTTAAAAGTATTTTTCTAAAAATTTTTCATAATTTTTTTATTCTACTTTTGACTTAAAAAAATTAAATTTCAAACCAATGTAAAAAAATATTGTGACCTATTGGAGGTTTTATTACTGAGGTCACATGCTATTGTCTGATATTGGTTTGGTTCACTCCAGAAATAGTATGCTGCACTGTTTGCTCAAAAATAGATTTCTTAACTTTTTATTCAAATTTCATTTTAATTTTATTTTGTAACCTTTGCCTCGTAGATGTTATTTGTCTACGGTGAAATTTTCCGTATAATATTTCTATCGAAGATTCTAACTCTTGACCTTCTTCCAAAGTTGTATTTTAATCTATTATTCAAAATTGGGCATAAAATGTCCCATACGGGTCCAGCAAAATGGAGTTTATAGCTTTGCTATCCATTGATATTGGTTTAGTTCACCAACGAAGAAGTGTGTTACACTGTGTTATCGAACGCAATCATTAAAAACATGAAAAGAGCTTTATCTCAAGCCATACTGTTTGCTTTTAATAAATCACATAAAAGAATTCCAACTCATACGTTCGTAGTTCGAAATACAGTCATACCCCTACAAAAGTCTGTGAAACATTCCAGTTCCGTCACAGCTGGAGAATTAGATTCCTACTTGAAAACTAGGCCCGATATTTTAATAGCAATTTCCTCTGCTGACAAATAAAATACAACTGTATATACGTAAGATTAAATTTATATATTACATTTTTCGTTTTTGAATAAAAAAAAATTATTTAAAACAAATAAAACTTTTTTTTACAAAATTCCGCAGGCGTCCCTATCTGACGAAAAAAATAAATGGTCACGTTAGGTTTAACTAGTCTACTTTTATGCGCTACACTTTTTCTCGTATTTATTTAAATATATTCTTATCCCTAAGGGTGTTGCTATAAAAAGCCGCGTTGATTACACTGTGCAACAACCAAAATCGGAATGGGATGAAACCAAATACAAATGAAAGTTGACATTATGTATAACAAAACCATCAAGGGATTTCTTAAGTTTAGTGCGAGATTTTTTTTTACACGCATTTGAAGTTGGTGATTTTTGAACGCTGGCTAACAAGAAAAATTCATTAAAAAAGTCATAAAATAATGCTATTTATCCCGGAACGTTGTGGTATCTTACTGCTTTTGGGGTCGAGGAATCCATTTTTGACATTTATTTTTATTTTTAAGCGCCGCTAGAGGGCGATTTCGTAAATTTTTTTGGTTTAGATCGAATTTTTTGTCTTTCCACACGATTACAGCCGTAGATTAAGAGCTATCGATCTGAAATTTGGTATGCGAGCTTCTATCCACCAAGTGGAAATTGGGTTCTTAGATGGGCATGATCGGACAAAACCTACTCCCACCTCCCATACAAATTGTACCTTTTTTGAGGTCTGTCCCTGCGATCACAGTCGTAGATTAAGAGCTATCGAGCTGAAATTTGGTATGCAAGCTTCCATCCCCTAAGCGGGGATTAAGTTCTAAAACCGGCATGATCGAACAAAAACTACAAACTTGCCCTATTTGGGGGTGTTCGTCTGTTTGTCTTCTTAATTACAGCCTTAGATTAAGAGCTATCGAGCTGAAACTTGGTACGCGAACTTCTAACCTCTTAGGGAAAGTTAAGTTCTAAGAAGAGCAAGATCAGACAAAAACTCCTCAAAGCCCAAAATATGGGAAGTTTGCATTGGAGGTAGGAGAAGTTTTTGTCCGATCATGCTCATCTTAGAATTTACCTTTCTCTAAGAGGTTAGAAGCTTGCATACCAAATTTCAGCTCGATAGCTCTTAATCTACGGTTGTAATAGCGAGGAAAAATAGACGGACATCCCCAAAAAGGGTTATTTTGTATGGGAGGTGGGAGTAGTTTTTGTCCGACCATGCCCATCTTACAACTTAATCTCCGCTTAGAGGATAGAAGCTAGCACGCCAAATTTCATCTCGATAGCTCTTAATCTACGACTGTGATCGCAGGGACAGACCTCAAAAAAGGCACAATTTGTATGGAAGGTGGGAGTAGGTTTTGTCCGATCATCCCCATATAAGAACCCAATCTCCGCTTGGTGAATAGAAGCGCGCATACCAAATTTCAGCCCGATAGCTCTTAATCTACGGATGTAATAGTGTGGAAAGACAAAAAATGCGATCTAAACCAAAAAAATGTACGAAAGCGCCCTCTTGCGGCGCTTAAAAATTAAAATAAATGTCAAAAATGGATTCCTCAACCCCAAAAACAGTAAGATACCACAATTTTCCGGGATAAATAGCATTATTTTATGACTTTTTTAATGAATTTTTCTTGTTAGCCAGCGTTCAAAAATCACCAACTTCAAATGTGTGTAAAAAAAGATCTCGCACTAAACTTAAGAAATCCCTTGAGGGTTTTGTTATACATAAGGTCAACTTTCATTTCCTTTTGGTTTCATCCCATTCCGATTCCAAAAGTTAAATTTTGTGTCACAGTGTTATTAATTTAATAATATTTATGTATTGTCAATATTTTGCAATTCTATGTATTTCTTCATCAGGAATTGTGGTATATTATACAATTATGATACAAAGTGTTTGTTTATTACAAATACATAATTATATAGTATTAAATATGTATTGTAAAATTATATATTTAACAACGGTAATTTACATGTAAGACAAAATATAGTTTAAATCTATTGCAGTTTTACTTACATCGCACGGTGGGAGCGGGATCGTTGAGTTAAGTATTCTAATATATTTGCAATTATGTGTTATTATGTATAACCAATTACATCAAATTGTCTACCCTCAGCAATAGTAATAAGGGGATATATTTTTTTTATACCAGAAGAAATGTAGCTCATTAACGGATGCGATATCTTGAGTAATTTGCGGATTCATTACAGATTCTAAGGTAACTTACTTTTTAACATGCTTTTTATAACAAAATATTAGTTAATAATGGTATTTGGGAGCCATTTTTTAATAAATTATTATAATCGTGGTTAGGTTTTTATGACTTGTGACCACTAAGTTTAAGTTTAAGTTTGTTTCATGCATTGAGTGAATCGGTCCAGTTTTGTAGTTTGTCTGAAGACAATTTAAGGACATCTAATTTTTTCCGATCCGTTCACCCTACGATTCCCAGAAATAGTATTTATTATGCTGTATCGTCATTTGACATTTGATGAAACACTCCGTCAGGATGTTCGAGAGAAGGTATCGATGTAAGCTGGCCTGACGGAGTTTTAATTCATTCGCTGACGGTCAAGGCTTAGAATCTTCGATAGAAATATTCTACGGAAAATATTACTAAGAGTCACTGTAGACAAATAGCCTCTATGAGTCATAGGTTCCAAAATAAAATCAAAATGAAATGTTAATGAAACGTTAAAAAGTCTATTTTTGAGCAATCAGTGCAGTTTTCAGGAGTGAACCAAAGCAATATCAAACAATAGCATTTTACCTCAGTAACAAAACTAAACTAAACAAACATGAAAATAATACCCTAACACAATGAAACTTTGCAACAACTTTTCTGCATGACTTTGGTCATTCTTTATGAAAATTATTCTTAATTAAGCTTCCAGTCCAATGACAATGTATATCTAAATGACATAAAATGGTATAATTTAGTTGCATTGAGATGAGTGATTACTATGCATGAAGTTACATATGGGTGTCATTGATATATTATAAGAGTTTCAGTTGAATAAAACCAAAAGGTTTTTTACTCAAAAATGCTCACACAACGCCAACACATCACACAAATCTAATGTAAAATATGCTGTCCTCTTGTTATACGAAAACAGTGTTGCTTGATGACATCAACGCAAAAGCTAAATTCTCTCTAAATGAACGAAAGTTATGAATGAAATATGACGATGCCACAAGCGTTGTGATCTACGGCACAACGTAATTTTTCTGAGATACCTTAGGAAACGCGCTCGCCGTTGCTGTTACTTTCATCCATCTATAGAGAATATGACGACAGGTTTGATTTCGTTAGTCAGTCTTGGCCAGGCCGTTAAATTACATTGCACGGTTTTTTATTATTCAATTAGCATTTTTTGGATTGTCTTAGTGCAGATCAGTGTTGCCGTTGAACAATTTTTTTTCCGACCAAAATTTTCGAAAAATCCGCCCAAAATCGATTGCATCCGCCCAAAAGTTAAAAATAAAATAGTTTATATATTTTTTTAAGTAAAATTTGTTACACATTACGATAAAGAAAATGTATACGTAAGAGGTTTATATAAACATACATTTATAGGAATTCAGTCTTTCTTACATTAACAATAACAGTTAGAAAACTACATCAATATTTTTTTTTTGTATTTTAGAGATGTTTTTATTTATGATTATATATTTGTTTTACGTAAAATTTTTTAAACATTAAAATAAAAGAAAAAATAATACATCAGAGATTAATACATACATATAGTACATGAATCGACTAGTTCTGTGACCTTTGTCATTCCACAATGCACTAGTTTCGCAATTGCAGAGTCTGGGCAACATTCAGTAAGCAATACAGGCAGGTAGTCCATTAATAGGAACGGCAAATTGTGTGTCATGCTAAACATTACGAGTGTGAATTCCACATTTCTGATCTGATCTGCTTTCTTCCGCTGCTCGGTGTCAAAAAACGCCTGGATATTTAATTGTTTTTTTTTTTGTGACGTAGTTTTGCATATGTTAAGTCGTCTTCTCATGGACCTTCAAATGTGATAAATGTGTAGTTAATGATTTGGAACAAGCTATGAAAAATGCAACCCCGTCTTTTTCTTGTAGTCATTTGAAAGTGTTAAGCCATTCCAATCTTAATTTACTTTTGGAATTTTGTAGAAATTCAACGGTATCATTGGCATTGCTATAAACGGAGAGAAAAAAAACAACTTTTTTTTAATGAATATCTTGTTTTATTATTGCCTACAAATGTAACCGCAATCTAGCTCGTTGTTGTTGTCAGCATTTTCCAATTTGGACTTTTTTTATATACCTAGGAAAATGTTATTAATTAACACAAATTCTTTATGAGGTAATGTTTCTACTTACCTAACAATTGTTCTTTTCTTATTTCCATACAATTGAGTTGTAAACAAACCAGTACAGAAATTTCAGTCAGGTAAACTGACTGATAAATACCATCACCCAATATAAGATATTGTTTCAGTTTTGAGTAATTGAAATTAATAGATTTTTAATTTAAATAAAATTAATTATGTATTATTTTTTGCCTGCTTGTGGAGCAAAACCGTAATAAATTTGAGTTCCTTGTACAGGAGGTACAATTAGGGCCAAAACAACGTGTCTGCTTGTTTTCGTAAATCAACGTACAATGAACGCTTACCTTGGCAAAACTTGTCTGAATTCAGTGTATATACAAAATGATATGTATGTAAAAGGGGCAATATCGATTATTTATATGGGAGGTACCAGAAGGGATGTGTCAAATAGTTAGTGCTTCTGAGGTTTTACCTCATATTATAAGATAAATTAAATGTCCAAATTTGATTATCCCCTGGTGTTGGTTTAGAAATGATGGGAGAAATATTATTTTTCCATGCAAGGTCATTTTGTATGGAAGGTACCAGAAGGGGTGATCCGATATTATCCATATTCATTTCTGATTAAAATTTTCATAACCGTACTACTTACGCAAAATTGGACAGAATTCAGTGTACTTACAAAAAAGTTTGTAAGACTATGAGGGTGAAATCGGACATTTATATGGAAGGTACCAGAAGAGGCGTGTCAAATAGTTAGGCTCTCTGCGGTTTCGCCTCCTATCGCAACATAAATTTATAGACCAATTTTCATTAACGGGCACTTGCGTTTGGAAGTTATGGGAGATATATTAATTTTCCAAATATAGGTCATTTTGTATGGGAGGTACCAGAAGGCATGAACCAATATAGTCCATGTTCATTCCTGATTCAAATCTTCATAAGCGAACATCATACGCAAAATTTCAATGAATTCAATTTACTAACAAAAAATATATATATATGTAAGATTATGGGGGTGAGTTCGGTCATTTGTATGGGAGGTACCAGAAGGGGTGTGTCAAATAGTTAGGCTCTGAGGTTTCGCCTCCTATCACAACATTAATATATCGACCAATTTTCATAACCCCCAAGTGTCCGTTTGGAAGTTATGGGAGAAATATAAATTTTCCAATAATATGTCATTTGGTATGGAAGGTACCAGAAGGCGTGAACCGATATAGTCCATATTAATACCTGATATGTATGTAAAAATAAAGGGTTAATTCGGTCATTTGTATGGGAGGTACCAGAAGAGGCGTGGCAAATGTTTCGGCTTTCTTAGGGTTTGTCTACTATTGCAAGATAAATAATCTGACCAAATTTAGATATCCTCCGATGGTGGGTTTGGCAGCTATGGAAGAAATATTAATTATTCAAAAATATGTATTTTTGTATGCGACGTACCAGAAGGGGTGGGTCTATTCTGCCCATTTACAATCCCATAAGTTCGTTACGAAAAATAAAAATATTTGCTGTCAAAAGCAATTCCTCTCAGAAGAGAACAAGCTGGCTTCCGCTCCAACAGTCTTGGAATTATTGTGGAGCAGTCCGTTGAGTGGAGATCGCCTCCCTATCTCGTATTTGTTGACTTCGAAAAGACTTTTGATACTCTCAGGCACACGGCCATATGGAACGCACTGGCATGACTAAAATAATAAACTTAATAAAGACACTGTACAGTAATGCAACATGCCGCGTATTGCATGAGAAACAACTAAGCAAGAACATCAAAATAAAAACCGGAGTTCGCCAAGGATGTGTGTTATCACTAGGGCGACCATTTTTCAGCACGAAAAAAACGGTTTTCAGTACTTAAAACAGCATGAAAAACCCTTGAAATAAGCACGATAAATTTTATATTCAGCATTTAAAATTTTTTTTATTTATTGAAAAACAAACAAAAAACAATTTCACATCTATGAAAGAAGTAATAAAAAACAATAAGTAAATTAACCAAATTATTCAATCGTGTATTCATACAAAGAAAGTAATTTTTAAACCAAAAACAAAATTTCTTACAGAGAGATTATACCTTGGTCAATGTCACGATTACAATTAACCACTAAATGCATTTTTAAATTTTCAAGGTGAAGCTTTTACGCTGGTTTGTAAAAAAATTTCCATATATAGAAAAAAACGCGTTCCACGTCACACGATGTAATGGGAGCGTATTTAAAAAATGTTGATTCAGCAGGCGGATATTTTCCCATAAACGCACTTGTTGTTTTGGAATTTTTAAAAATAATATTGTTGATTTCCACAAAGCCAGGATTTCGCGCAAGAACGGCAGTCATTTTTTTTTTAAATAATTTTTATCAGATGTTTTTCTATAGCATGTTGAATTGATTTTACTGTTTCCAAGCTTTCATTCAATGGCAATCCGCTTGACTCAATTTTTGTGATGGCTTGCTATTTGCACTTACAGTTAATTTTTATGAAGGAAAAGTCGGATTACAAATTTTCATTAGAAAGAACCTCTTCTCTTTATCGCAATGCTTCAGAATCATTTTCGTTAAACTCTTGAATGACTTCCCTTATGTCTTTCAAATAATTTGTATAATACTCCGCTGCTTCCAACCACGTTCCTCATCGTGTCGTTATTGATTTAGGTTATAGAGGCACATTAGGTTTCATTAGTTTAAATTTTTGTTTTCGATAAGGCGCCTAAAAACAATAGGAATATAACGAATCGAACGATCTAAGCTATCGATAAAAATAGGGCTATTACAAAATCTTGAACACAGGCTGTGTGTAAAATAAGAGGATAATTTGCAAAATGAATTCTACCTGTCATATTTTTTTATGAACCGCAAGGGCTTGTCATATGTAAAAATTTTCAATTGATAGAACATATCTTATCAAAATGTATAAAAAATTTAAATAAGGGCAAAAACAGCATGAAAAAGCACAAACCTTTTAAATAAGCAAGATCGCTTGAAATCGTTAAATTAAGCAGCATCAGCAATATTCAGCATGTGCTGAAAATTGGTCGCCCTAGTTATCACCACTCCTCTTTAACTGTGTTCTAGATGTAGTAATGCAAAAGTCAACAAGTCATAGGAGAGGGATAACATGGGGGTTGCAAGACAGATTAGAAGACCTGGACTATGCAGATGATATATGCCTATTAAGTCATTCGTTTTCCGATATGCAATCAAAGCTAAATATAGTTAGCGAAACAGCAAAGCTAGTTGGATTGAAGATAAACATCCCTAAAACAAAAACACTTAGGATATATGCTAACGCAACGCGGAAATTCCTAATATACGGCAATGAAATTGATGATGTGGAGTCCTTCTGCTATCTAGGCAGTATAATCGACAAATCCGGTGGTTCATCAGCCGATGTGGCCAGTCGCATTAATAAGGCACGTAGTGCATTTGCCCAACTCAACCCTGTTTGGAAATCGCCTAACATCTCGAAACGTACCAAAATTAAAATTTTCAACTCCAGCGTTAAATCCACATTGCTGTACGGTTGCGAAACGTGGAATATGGCACAGCGCGATATCCAGTCCCTTCAGGTGTTTGTTAACAAATGCCTGCGTAGAGTCTTGCGTGTTTACTGTCCCTCCTTAATATCAAATGCCCAACTCTGGACAGATACCAACCAGCAACCAATTGAGATGGAAATACGCAAATGGGGCTGGCTTGGACACACTCTCCGCAAGCCATTAGACGATATCACTAAGAAGGCCATAGACTGGAACCCACAGGGAAGCAGGCGCATCGGACGACCATCACACACCTGGAAACGCCAAATCATAACCGAACTGTCCGAGCTACGACTACAGTGGAACGAAGTCAAACATCGCGCTGATGATCGAGATCATTGGAATCAACTTGTGGCGGCCCTATGCTCCCCAGAGGAGTAAAAGGAACATATATATATATATATATATAAATATATATATATATGTATATAATCTGCTGACCAGCCATCCAGCCAGATAGGCGGACATAGCTCATTCGTCTTAAAAAGTCCTGAAACGAATTTGGTCTTAAGATACTTGGGGTCTAACTCGTCTCCTTTAATGCGTTACACTTTTTTTCGTATCGAAACACTTGACATTTTGTCTTGAAATTTTGCACGAGTTCATATTTCCCCAAAACTACTTACGGTATTGAAAATGGGCTACATGGCTCCGCCCCTTCTGGTACCTCCCATACAAATACATCATTCCGCCCACTTTAGAAATCGAGCTATAATATCAATACACCCAACGGGATCGTACCCAAATTCTGTACTTAGTAAAGCTATTACAGGATAAAGTTTTGGAAAAAAAATTGGAAGTCTAGCCACGCCCTTCTGGTACCTCCCATACAAATTCACCTTTCCGCCCACTTCAGAGATGGAGTAATAATATCAATACATCCTACGCTATCGTGCCCAAACTCTGTATTTAGTAAAGCTATAACAGGATAAAGTTTTGGAGGATAAACCTAGAAGTCTAGACACGCCCCTTCTAGTACCTCCCATACAAATTTACCACTCCACCCACTTTAGAAATCGACTAATAATATCAATGTAATAGCAATTTTTGTATTTTACTGAGGGTGATGGTATATGTAAGTCGGGTCGCCCGACTGAAACTTTCTTACTGGTTTTTGTTTGTTTTGTGTTTATACCATCACCCTTAGGGATGAGGGTATATATCATTTGATACGAAAAAAAGTGTAACGCATTAAAGGAGACGAGTTAGACCCCAAGTATCTTAAGACCAAATTCGTTTCGGGACTTTTTAAGACGATTGAGCTATGTCCGTCTGTCTGGCTGGCTGGCTGGCTGTCTGGCAGGCTGGCTGGCTGGATGGCTGGTCAGCAGGATAACTCGAGTAATCCTTAACGGATCGGTATGAAAATTTGCCAGTATTAATATTTTTCAAAACGAACTTATGGGATTGTAAATGGGCTGAATAGCCCCACACCTTCTGGTACCTCCCATACAAAATTACCTATTTTTGGAAAATTAATATTTCTTCCATAACTTCCAAACGGACAACTGGAGGATGTTTGAATTTGGTCAGTTTATTTATCTTGCAAAAGTAGAAAAACCCTAAGAAAACCGAAACCTTTGCCCCACCCTCATACTTTTACATACATATCTTTTTTGTTAGTAAACTGAATTCACTCAAATTTTGCGTGTGATGTTCGCTTATGAAAAGTTGAATTAGGAATGAATATGGACTATATCGGTTCACGCCTTCTGGTACCTCCCATACAAAATTACCTATTTTTGGAAAATTAATATTTCTCCCATAACTTCCAAAAGGACACTTGAGGGGTAATGAAAATTGATCAGTAAATTTATCTTCTGATAGAAGGCAAAACCTCAGAAAACCTAACTATTTGACACACCTCTGTTGATACCTCCCATACAAATGACCGAACCCACCCCCATAGTCTCACATACATATCTTTTTGGTAAGTACACTGAATTCAGTAAAATTTTGCGTAAGGTGTACGGTTATGAAGATTTTATTCAGAAATAAATATGGACTGTATCGGATCACCCTTCTGGTACCTCCCATACAAAATGAGTTTGTTTGGAAAATTTTTATTTCTCCCAAAACTTCTAAACCGGCATAGTCAAATTTGGTCAGTTAATTTATCTTGTAATAGGAGGCAAAGCCTCAGCAACCCTAACTATTTGGCACACCCCTTCTGGTACGTCATATATAAATATATGGAATATTTCCCCTTAACATACGTATCATTTTTGTATGTACACTAAATTCAGACAAATTTTGCCAAGGTAAGCGATCATTGAACGTTGACATACGAAAAAAAATAAGATACGTTGTGTGCCCCTAATTGTACTTTCTGTACAAATAGGTCAAATTTTGTATGTTTTTGATCTATATGCAGACAAAAAATAATACATAAGTAATTTTATTTTAAAAATCTACAAATTTCAATTACTCAAGACTTAAACAATACCTTATATTGGGTGATGATAGTTATCAGTCAGTTTACCTGACTGAAATTTCTGTACTGGTTTTCGTATCAAATGATATGTACCCTCATCCCTAAGGGTAATGGTATAAAAAGGTAAAGAAGCATATAATAAATGTCACTAAGTTATTTGTAACGCTGTTAAGAATTACAAACACAGCATTGGAATTCGTAAATTATTGTTGCAACATGGAAAAAGTTTCAAATAAAAAATAATTTTCCAAATTTTTTTTAAGCCCAAATTTGGCCGGAAATGCCCAAAACGGCAACACTGGCGCAGATACCGTTTAAAGATTGTTGTTGACACACAAATTTTTACAACGTATCGTTTCAGGTTCGGCCGCGATAGAATTAATATAAGACTATTTAGTAGTTCACTTATCTACGCTAGTTTCTTTTAAATAAATTTTAATTGAACTATGTAACTTTGTTTATATTTTGTATACTATTAAAAACATTGTGATATGAAATTAACGAAGTATGTGTACAATAAATACATACATCAATAACTATATACTAAGTAACCACAATGTTGTGCCTGATTGGCAACTCTGATCAATAGAAAACGGAATTACTTCTTCTACGTTCTCTCTATCCATGTGAACCAAGCACATTCATGGTCACCCAAAGAAAAGCTTAAATTGTAAAAAATTGAAGCAATATAGGACAGGAGTAAGTCATTTAAATTTAACGGTAAAACTTTATTTGTTGTACACCATCCTGCCTAATTCCTGCTTAATATTCGAGAATATACAAATGTTCTTTTCTTTGGTTTATTCATCAGCGCCATAACTAAACGGCTGTAGATAGTAAATTTGGTCCAGTAGTCCAAAATTAAACAGTTAAAAATGTAAACACTTATATTTGATACAATATTTATTTTATAAAGCATTTGTGCGGCACAAAGAAATTTTTTGAAAAAGTGCGTTAATACTGGTACTATCGCCCAGACCAAACACCTGTAGCTGCAGTAGTGAAAATTGGGCAATTATTTGTCTCACTGAGCAGTTCTGCTGCACATAGCAATTGATTTTAGTATACAATGTGAAAATTTAGTTTTTTAAAAAACATGAGTAACTTAACCACTTGTTAACCGATTTTTACAAACAAATATACTTTTTACTCGTGAAAGCATGCGAATAATATGAAAACATTAGGTTATTCAAATAAAACGGTGGATAAAAATAGTGAAAAAATCAGGAAAAAAATGGACAATTTTGACACAAAAACTAGCAGATATAGCAAAACCAACAAAAAAATTCGTTTGAGTACGCTTTATATTACAAAAATTGATAACATTGTACTTACTCATAAAATGTTTTTTGTTTCAGTTCTATCGTTGGGGCGTTTGTTTTCGTTCGAAGATAAAACGTGATAATGTGTCCACCCACTTTTTCTTATCAGAAAAAATAGACAAAATTAAAATATTGACAGTTTTCCTGCCTTCGATTTATGCAGAGATATGTTGTTTAACAAAACGATTTTTATATTGTTGACACAAATTGAAAATGTATATTGAATGTATTGAAAATGTATTTGCATTACAAACGTTAAATTTTAAACATTTACGCAAATAAAAACAGAATGTTAACTACCACCTGCTCATAGATTTCTATCAAATTTTGATGAAAAAAAAATTTATTAGTAAGACAACAACGGACAATTCCAAAATAAGAAATTTGGGACATTGAGAAAACCACAATTTATTTGAATGGAACTACAAAAAAGTTAAAATACGGTCGACTTTATGTAAAGAGGTAATTCGACAGTCGCCTTCAGCATAGCTCACTTGGGTCCTAGTGTAGGTCCCGTTGTGATACCATTTTAAATTCTCGCACTAATTATTCCTACTCTATTCGCTCTCAAACCATTTCTTTGCCATTTCAAGGCATAGATTTTCCGCAGGTATCCTACTGATATACAAGTATTGTCTGCAAGTGTCCAGTTACCAAACTTTTCATATCGCAGGTCGCAAAATGCAGGGCAGTGACATGAAAGAAGCTCCATGGTCTACGCTTCTTCAACATCATTGCAGCTTCTACAAAAATCGTTGCAGGGAAGTTTCAACATCTTAGCATTGACCGGTTGTTACAGCGCAAATCGTGTCCTCTGTATATCCATGGTAGGCCAAATCTTTTTAGTAGCTTGGAAAGTGGGTTCTCGCACCCATCTGTCCTAAGCAATGAGCTTTAGTATCCCCGCAATTAGTTATTTCTCACTTAAGACAGGAACATCAATGTGGTCGTAAACTTCGCCAGAATGTGGTGGCGGCCATTGCGTCGGCTCTTTGGTTACTATAAATGTCCTGCAACACATGTGAGGCTAAACGTCAAATGTCTTTATATCTCCTCCGGAGACTACCGGCATTTCGAATAGTTCTCAAGGTATAGGACATTATCATTATTAACATTGTAGGATCTATCCGGGATGTTCATCATAAAACTCGGATCGAAAACAGGTTCTGGTGCAGTGTAATCCGCGAGACACATCACATTGATTAAGTCCAGAATTTTGGCATGACTGATTATAATTATAAAGTTGAAAAGGACTCACCCCTTAGGTTTATGCCTGATCTTGCCCAGATAGTGTGGTGCGTATAGCCGCCGTCAGCACATTGAGAAGGGCCATCTTCATGGTCGTGTGCCATGTGGGAGATCGATATCCAGTTTACTTTTATTTTGTTCTAAATTTCAATGGTGCAGATGAAATCAATTACAATAAAAGCTTTAAGGTTGTTATTGACCATAATACTTATACATTCTCTGGTATTACCTGATCCGGTTGCGTACAGAGTACAGTAGCCTTCTTCCCGCAAACACGGTCTTTATTTATCCATGGCTCTTGGATGCATATAATCTCCTCCATAGCTGATGATAGTCAAAGGAGGTAAGTGACTGACGGAGCTGTTCAGTAGTGAAGGTTAATTTGCGTGATTTCCTCTGGGTGGTCATTAGATTCCAAGATGTCGTCATCATCTACTGATATTTTCATCTTGCCAAGATATTCACTCGTCAGACTGGAGACTGAGTAAGAGTCTTAGCTGATAGATGAACACGCAGTTTTGTTGTCATCGATCTTAGTGCTCTCCTAAGCTAAAGTCTTCTTTTTATCGTCGCTTTTATAGACACGTAGGAAGATGGAAACATATTCATAGAACATACTCCCTTGTGTCCTTCTAAGTGGAAAAAGTGAATCACTGTTTAGGATGATAGCGGCCTTCCTAGATCCTTCCACGGGCGTCAGTTACTTTAACTACTTTCCAGTCTCTTGTGGGAGTTGAAAATAACTGAATTGAAGAATTTCCAGGGTTTGCTTGGCAATAGATCTTGGCCTCTGGAACATTGCTGCGAATCTCGCGCCAGGCCAAACTTCCCCGTGGAATTGTATAGCTGCTTTCTACAGTTAGGCTGAACGCTCGTCTGCACAGGCAACGAGTTTGACGTGTTGCCGGTATCAGACTCTGAGAATAGACGCTGATATAATTTTCAATGATGGACCGACGAAATTAAGAAGGACGGAAAAGAGACCTCAAGCGTCAACGGACGTATGTCTCTTAGCCGCCCGAATTGGGTAAAGACAAATGTTTAGATAAAGAAAAAGGGTAGTTCGTACTCTGTTTAGGCATTGGAGAATCTACTTTTAATAACTAGTGTCACTACCGCACCGCTCTAAGTGCCACTGCGACTTTAAAACGTATTTGTACTTAAGCCATCGCATCACTCGAATAACCAGTTTAGCCTGTTTTTTGTGGTTTGTTTTCCGAGTTTGGTCGGTTTTCGAAAACATGGAAATCACAACATAAATAGGGTTTGCTTAAATGCAAAATACCTAAAAAATCTATGTATATAAAACAGGATGTGTGTATATATGTAACGTATGGACTCGAAAACGGCTGGACCGATTTTGATGAAATTTTCAGGGAATCTTCCGAATAACCCCGCGAGTAACATAGGCTACACATTGTTTGGAAGCGAAGCATTGCCGGGCCCGCTAGTTTAATATAAACGTCAGAGTATTTCTAAACACAACATTTAAAATATAGACCTAAAGAAATAACTTAGCAATGTAGGAATCAATGTTTAATCATTGATCCCTAACTATATTAAATACGGCGAGACAGACTAGACGAAGACGTCCAAGTCGTCTATGCTTTCTCTAATATATTGTTTTATAATAAAAGGGTCGTAACAGACGGCGAGTCTCCAATCACGTCTATAATTTATTATTTATTTAGGTCTCTCTTTAAAGGCAAGGAAATATTCGGTTTGGTTTTTTTCCGCTTGTAGGGTTTTATAAATTGCTTCCCAGATCAAGAGTGAAAAACTTATAAATTTGCTTAAGAAGAAAACCAAGAAGAAAACAAATCAATGATCCCGTTATCACTACATAGCTTTAAGAGTATAATCACAAGTTGTGAGTGATATTCTTACAAAAACAATAACATGTTATATAATAAATTATTAGCTTGAGTTCACAATGTGGAAGAATAATATTATATATACAATGAGTGGTTATATGGAATGATATTTTCTCTCTCATTATCTCACGAGATATTAAGCTTTTTGTCTATATGCAAGAGTAGTTAATAAAACGACATACGCTCAAAAAAAAATGATAGTTAATCTCTGGACAAATAAACTAAAATAATTCGTATTTTGAATAAATCATAAATTGTAGTTAATACAATATAATGATAATAAAATATTCATAGCCGCTACAGCAAGAATTATTTTGGTCTCAGTAAGGCTTTCGTACTTCTATAACACAGTGCAGCAGTAAAAACTTGAACCAATTGAGACCGCCAAAATCTGAAAGCTTATGATGGTAGAAGAAAACCCCTATCTGGGTTTTGAATTATATCGATCTGTGCAGAATATGAATATGTTTTTCATTGTTCGGTTTAAGATCTATTCTATTATTGCTAATAGAATTTGTTTTTACAAGAGTTGTGTGAAATGGATTATGTTGACAGCCAGCAGGGCAGATAGCTATTTCGATGGTTGCCAAACCATCATCATCATTGCCGTTTGCTGTGCCTTCTCCATTCATTATCACAACCTTAAGTGTTAAAAGCTTCACACAATCAATGTGAAGCTCACACACACCGGTGCGAAAATGGTATCAACGAAGACAACGTCAACATAATCCACACAAGCTATTTTTTAATTAATTTTTGAAATTTTTGAAAATCATGTTCTGATTCTTAAGGCTATATCTCCTGAACTATTCGAAATTTTGATATCTCTCTTTGGCAAATTTTTAGCTCCTAATCAGATCCAAAAATTTAACCTTCAGACAAAATCAAAAAAAAACAACAACATCCCACTCAAAACAGTAAAAAATCGTACAATTCATCATAGATTTTAGTTGTTTTTTTATTTATTTATACTTTCTATATAACGAAAATCTACCATTTTTTTGAAAGTTTCGTTGATTTGAGTAAGATGTTATTGTTTTCCTGATATTATCTCTAGGCACAATTTTCAGATCTGATTAAGAGCTAAAAATTTGCTGAAGAGAGAAAAACCATATTTGGAATAGTTCACGAGATATAGACTACTAAAATCCTCCTCTCAGTCGAAAACTTCAAAAATGAATTAAAAAAAAACCTTAGCTTACAATTCAAAACCCAGTTAGGGTTTTACTTCTACTATCATAAGCTTTCAGATTTTGTGGGTTTCAATTGGTTCAAGAGTTTGAAGTTGGAAAATGTGCTACTGTGTAATATTAATTATGAAAATTTGCTCAATAATTTTTTTATATTAACAATTTGTATAACAAGTGAGAAACTTTCAGTCGGGTAAACCGACTGTAAAAACATAAAATGTGCTTAATACAATACAGAATTTTGAGTTTTGATATTATTACTCGATTTCAAAAGTGGACGGAATGATAAATTGTGTATGGATGGTGTTAGAAGGGGAGTGGCCATGTAGCACTGTTGCAATACCACCCATTTGCATTTGGTTGCATTTCTCGAAAGTTATCGTGCGTACCAGCCGGACCGACAGACAGGCGGACAGACAAACATGGCTCAAACGTCTTAAAAAGTCATGAATCGAATTTGGTTCAAAGAAACCTATGGTCTAAAGTGATTCCTTCTATGTGTTACACTTTTGGGTTGTATCGAATGATATATACCCTCCTACCCGTAGGGTGATGGCAAAAAAAGACAATATTTTTCATTAAAAAACACTATTTTTCAAATATATTTAGACAGTAAGGCAAAATTATGCAATGCATTGAGTTGAAGTGGTAAAATTCTTATTGGCCACCTTATTCCGATTAATTTGGTGCCCCTTCCGGCCAGATTGATCGTCTAGAACCTGAAATATGGGTCAATATCACATTCGCCATTTTTTTTATAAAATGTTTCCTCTAAAAAAATCGACTCAACTTTACAAAATAGTGCGAATAATTTGTGTCAAAATCAAACTGATTGGAAAATGTCTTCGAATACCACCCGAATACATATATTTATCACTTTGACACTATTTATTTAACAAAATTAGCGGAGAAGTCTGTTTTACGAATGTTAAGTCATTTATATTCGATCGATAACTGACAAGTGTTTTTTTAACGATTGCCATCATTTTAGTTTAAAACAATACGATATTATAGCTGCAATTAATTTCGCACAGAAATAGTGATCATTTGACCTAGTGTGCGTGCGCCAGTAAACTAAAAGAGGACTAAGCAACTGCTTAACTTGCTGGATAGGATTTCCGCAGTTATTGGAATTGTAATGGAACATTATCTTGTTAGAAAGGACTAAATTAAGCCACATACATCCATCTCTGTGTATGCTCCATGGAGAATGATGAAGATATAACGAAACAACTGCTCTTGGATTACCCAGCGTTAGCTGGACTAAGAACTAGGGTAGGTGGAAACCATACAGTTTGTAAACACCGAAGCCTTCCGGGAAATACCTTTACGACTGATCAGCAAATTCACAGAAAAGGTAGATTGGCTAGATAGCTAGTCAGTATTTGCTATAGGGCAAATTGTAGATATCACAATGAACTTCATTAGCCTAAGTATGGATGACAGTGTGCTGTCGTGCAACCTTTCGAATCTAACCTGCAAACTTCAATCCTAATGGCCACAAGCGGCCATAGACTTTAAATCACCAATAACTCAGAAACACAACAAGTGGATTTGAAACCTGTTTGCAAGATACCGACGATATATATAATCAGCTAACCTTGCGGTAAAGATAATACATAAACGATAAAGGAAAACCCAACGCACATATACGTGTTCAATTCTAAACATCGAAAATCAAGAACTTAACGGATATGTGTATTATTCAATAGTTACAGATTTGTTTCCTTTTAATAGAGCAGTCATCCATAGTACCAACGTCCATTTGTCCAGTTTAAAACTTTACCAATTTATGAAACCTATGTAACAAATTCTATATACAATTCTATATTATTTTATATACAATCATATCATCTTCAAGTGAGATATTTATCCTCACACCTGTAAACGATAATGAAGGTATTATAACTTTTACGCAAAACAAATTAATGAGGGATCATACTTCTTCGCAAACGCTTTCGAACAATATTCAAACAATTTATCTGTCGCACGAAAACAAATGACAACAAATGTTTTCCTAAGAATTTCAATATTGTTTGCGGCGGGACCGTGTTGTGCCATCAAAGGTAAACATATTTTGTAGGGGCGGAGGAGAGAGGAAGTGTGTTCCATGTACTGACTTATGATTATAATTTAGAATACTACCCCTTTTAAAGTCATGAAAACCAAAAAACCCCGTAACCGCAACGACAACAGCAACAACAACGTTCGGGTATGTTTATTCAAACAATATGTGGCCTCAGGCAACATTGTCTGCATGAATCCTTTGGCCGCTCCCTGTTTCTCGGTTGCCACAAATCCCATTTAAAGAAAACTGCTAACATATTTTCAGCCTTCAACTGTTTCTTCAATGAGTGGGTTTAAAAGTTCTAGCTGTTCGATGGTGGCGCTTTTATTGTCGGAAAAATAACTTTTTCTTGCTTGTACTCCACAATCGTATACATATTTTTGCTTTTCCACATTATAGAACTTTCGTAGATGTTATTGTTTTAGGCTCTTTTTAATCAATTTAATTATAAGAGTACTGAAGTTGTACTTAGAATCGCTCAGTCGTCATCTCCCAACCGGCCGACCAACATCCGCCACCTCACCACGGCCACAGAAAGTTTAGCTAGCATCTCCGTTGGGAGCAGAGTTGGCTTGTATTTAAAATTAACTGTTCGCGTGGAATTTATTTACATAAAACGCTTGTTCTTGCTGTATTGGTGAACCATTTAGGTTCGGTATGTTCACTTGTTTGGTTAACGTTAACATTTGCTTGACTTTCTTCGTTATTTGCAAACAGTGGGCCAGGATTGGAAACCTTCGAAATACATATTTCAGATTTTATGTTAAAGTACTAATGGAATTTTTTTTTAGAAAATCTTGAACAGATACTTCAGGCTGTGACAAAGATTGATACATTTTTAATATTTAACGGACATTTTACTTCCAAAACTACTAATAATCGATGTTTGTACAGACGTCAATATGACTGATTATAACAACAATAACAAATGCCAACAAACAAACCGTGTTAATAAATAATTTCCATACATAATATCTTATGGTTTAGGATTCAAAATTGTCAATAGTGTCTGTGTGAAAAATACGATTCTTGCCGACCACTATTTTCACTGTAGTGTACCTATTTTTTTTTTTGTATTTTGTCACATTTTATTTGTTTATTTAAAAAAAGTAAACAATTTAATTGACATTGTTGATTCAATAACATTTTACCTGACTATTTTGACACTGATGAAACATGAAACGGATTTTTTATACCACCATCCTTTGGGATGATCGTATATATTATTTGATAGAAGAAAAAATGTAACGCATTTAAGGAGACGTGTTGGATCCCAAGTATCTTAATACCAAATTCGGTTCATGCATTTTTAAGACGATTGAGCCATGCCCTTCTCTCCGTCTGTCTGGTGGGTAGGATAACTCCAGTAAACCTTAATTGATCTTTATGAAAATTTATCAGTTTTTATATTATCCAAAACGATTTCCGGGGATTGTAATTGGGCAGAATAGCACCACCCATTTTGGTACCTCCCATACTGTCATTTTAGATAATACATATTTCTGCAATAACCACCAGAAAATTAAAACTTTTGCCACAAATAAATTTGACCAGTTTTTGTTAGTTTGTTTTTGTTAGTTTAATTAATTTGTATTAATAGGCAATGTATATGTATATCTATATTAGTGTTTTTGTCCCGAGAATTCCCTTGACAAAAATCCCGGGAATCCAGGCCAATTTTTTGTCCCGGAATCCCGGGAATGCGACCGGGATTTCCCGGGATTTCATTATGCTTATTTAATCTGATAAACTACGAAATAAATTATTTAGTGTCCCAAGTTTTACCATAAAATTACAAATTAGTGACTATTTTCTTGACTATCACTATCGTCTTCCGCCTCTCGATGTGTTGTTTATCTTTCAAATGTGCTTTAATATATAGCGAAAAATTCGAACGTATTGAATTGCTAAAATGGATAAGCAATACCATGTCCATGAGTTGATAGATACTTACTTATTGATATATTCTAAAACAATATTTGTAAGCCAATTGACTGACATATAACTTTCCCTGTTGGTGTACTGGGTGATTGTTCCTTTAGGTGTTTGGTCTGAGCGATGATAACACTTATCCCCTTTTTATCTCAAGGAGTACGAATCTCAAAAAAATCCCTTCATAGTGCACAATTACCATATAAAATAAGTTTTACATCGAATTGTCGCGATTCCACCTTTAGCTTTTTGGTCTGGGTGATGGAAACAGTTTTGTCCCATTTTCGGGTTTGTCCTTCTAAAAGTTCGAAATTTTTTCATATCGCGGAACTACTCCATAAAATAAATATTCTCCCCAATTTGATATGAATTCACAGCGCACAACTACTCACTAAAATTAATACTCCGCCCCTTATTTGCTGTTCTACCTTAAACCGTTTGGTCTTGGTTTAGTTAGTAAGCATTCCCATATAGATTTTTGCGATGCTATCTTCAGCCGTTGGTCTGGGTAATTGTATAAGTTTTACCCCTTTTGGGGCATTTTTAGCACCTAAGAACGAATTTTGAAAAATGCCATCGGATTATAGCTGTAATCGTTTGGATTGGGTCCTTTTTGCCCCAAAAAGTACGAATTTCGAAAAAATCCCTCCTAGCGGCCTTCTTATTTTTTAAGAAGCTTGCTCATATACATTGCCACGATGATAGCTTTTGCCGTTTGGCGTGTATAATGTTACCAGTTTTTCGCTTGTTAGAATTCTTTTCCACCTAAAAGTACGAATTTCGAAAAATCCCTTCGTACACCACTCTAAGTCTATAAGGAGATTGCTCATATACAGGTTTCACAAAAACAGCTTGTCTAAGCATTAACCCTTTGAACCCCACATTTTTGTCTGTGTATCGAAAATTTTGTTTTTGGTTTTTATCTTCATATATATGTCTCAGAAGTGTTCATACAAAATTTGGAGACATTTCGACCCCCCGTTTTGGAGCTAGAGAAAGTTGCTTGTAGGCAACTTTGGCCCATTTTGGTATACAAAAAATGGACAACTAAGATATTTGATGTATGAAAAGTTTGATATTTTCATTATTTTATGTTTTTATAATAAAAAAACTAGTAATCACTATTGGAATTCATTTAATTATGATTTAGAACAAAACACTTCTTTTTAACACTTCATTTTGAATAACTAAATTATGCTGATCGCTCTGCACAAAAAATAGAATCAAATCAAATGGTAACGGTAAATTTGTATTATTTGTTTTACACTCTCTTCTTTACACATATACCCAGTGATGCCTGCAAAAATTTAGAAGATAATGCAATCGTGGTCTTTGTGGTTTAATGACAAACACGTGAAGTTGCTCTCAGGCAACATTGGGGCTGAAAGGGTTAACAACTTTTCAAATAAACCATAACACGAGATTTTTAGAATCATTTGTATGTTTCATTTCATATTTCTTTGTTTGCATTAAAGTTTAAACAATTTTTTAATAGTTACAGGCATTTATTATATATTTTTTGTTCTGGACCGGGATTTCCCGGGATCCCGGGAAAATGAAATAAAAATCCCGATATCCCGGGAAATAAAAAATGCCGGGAAATCAAAAACACTAATCTATATATATAAAAACGGTGGCAAAAATGTATAGTAATTCATCAATTAAGAACGGCTGGGCCGATTTTGCTCAAACTTTTTTTCAGTTGTTCGTTATCGTCTTTATGTAAAAGAAAATGTTGGGAAAATCTTCCGGAAAAGTCGGAAAATTGGAAAAATCGAAAATTGCCTTTCTGTATGGAATTTTGTATGCAATTGTTACAGAATGGCTTTTCGGATAGAAAATTGGAAAATTTTGCTAAAAATGCGGAAAATTCCGGAAAAAATCGAAAGGTTTGAATTTGTTTTTTCGACGAAATTCCGCATTTTATAGTGTGATTTAACAAATTTGGACGTTGGAACTGTGAAAAATTTCGGATAATTATTCTAAAATGACATTTCGAATGGAAAAATAGAAAAATTTTTGAAAAACTTGGATTTTTTTACAAAATTTTGCATTGTATCGCTTTGATAAAAATTGATAATTGAATTTTTGTTTAATATTTTGTTTGCAATTGTTTCGTAGTGGCATTACGAATGGAAAAATAGAAAATTTTTGTCGAAAAATTACGGAAAAATCCCAACAAATTTATTTTTGTTAGACGAAATATTGAATTTTATCTTATGATTGATAATTTTAGACGATGTTAATCTGTAATATTTCGGATAATAGAAAAATTCTTGGTGGAAAACTCAATATATTCCGTAATAACTCGAAAAATTTAGATTTTTCGATAAATTTTGTACTGTATGGCTTGATTTAATGATTTCTGTCGACGTAAGGTTAAAAATTCGTTATAATGCTTGGATAATTTGGGATTATTGTGGTTAAAGATTAAACACGAATTGATCGAACAATTTCAAAATCTTCTGCATGAGAATAACACATTGGTCCGATTGTTCAAAACCGCATTGAATACAATGCATTCCGACGTCCACAAAATCATTATCAGAGCAGACAAAAGACCCTTTGGTTGCCATGCAGGACAATTCAATGCTCCCACTATAAATGAAGTCGCAGTGGTGATTGTTGGGAAGAATGTGGAATCACGTGATATTGTTCTCAAGCGTCGGTATAGTAGACAACTGAGGCATGACTTATCGGCCATACCGTTGATGTTCTGTCAGAGGATGGCTATCACCTCAATTTAAAAATGGTCAGTAGAACCAAAGGTTTATTTACAAGTCATCACTTCTTTTTCACTCTCCATTTAAGTTCTAATTTCGATCTTGAAATTAACTTCTGATCGAAGACATGTGCGACAGTCTACTGTCGAAATTGGAATACCAGCGTCAAATCGTTCGATGCACGATGCATTCAACCGCGAATTGCAACGAGATCAATCATTGATCGAAAATATGTGCCGCCATTGAATGCCGAGCAAACGAACGTGTGCGATTCGCTGACGGAGGTTGTTGACGATGGAACGGGAGGCATTTATTTTCTCGATGCTCCCCCAGACAAGACATTCGTCATTTCTTTGATTTGGTCAAGATCCGCTGGTATTTCTGCCACATTGTTGAAACGCGGTCGACCTGCACTTTCCGCTTTGAAGCTGCTGATGAATCTTCTCACGGTTGACAAGCCAACGTGCAGCGAAATTGTTGCGAGAATGCAAAGTCAACATTTGGGATGAATGCACGATGGCACATAAACGAGTTTTGGAGGCAGCTGATCGAACGATTAAGGATTTACGAGGTGATTCGAGATGATTTTGTGTGGCTAATGTATTTTCGTCAAACGCTTCCCATCATCCCAAAATCTACTGCTGCTAATGAAATTAACGCATGCCAGAAATCGTCACCTTTGTGTCACAGCTACTGGCACTTGGTAATGGCCAAGTTTCTATTGATGTTTCAACTGGTTTACATCGTCAAAGGAGGAACTCATAACCAATGTTTTCCCCGGCATTGCAAAAAATTATAAAAATCTAGATTGGATAAGTTTTCGGACCATATTAGCAGCGAAGAGAACTGCAGTCATACAAATCCGTTGACAGTGTGACCAACGAGAATGAGGCGACTAACTATCCGACAGAATTTTTGAATTTTTTAGATGTGTCAGGAACTCCGCCGCATAATTTACAGCTGACGGTGGGATCGATTATAAGCATGTTGCGGAATCTGAGTCATCTTAAATTGTGCAACGGTACTCGTTTGTCGGTCAAGAAAGTGATCATCAATTTGATTAAAGCGACGTTCATCAGGGGCAAATTCCAAGGAGAGGAAATCCTTATCTTCTTATTATTCTAACCGATCTTCCCTTCCAAATTCAAGCGAATTTAACTCCCCATTCTATTGGCTTTTGCGATAACAATCAATAAATCGCAAAACCCATCAATGAAAGTTTGTGGGATCAAACTCGAATTTCCCTGCTTTTCACAAGATCAGCCGTACGTTGTCTGCTCGCGTATTGGCAAACCGTCTTCATTGTTTGTTTTTACACCGGAAAACAAATCGAAAAACATTTTATTCAGATCGCTCTTCACCGCTCTTCACTAATTTCGATTAAATTCAAATAAATCACATTAAAACTTGAACTAACTCTGTTTTATTATACCCCTGGAGCTTATATGAATTCGTTACCTAAGGAGCGAGACGAAGTTTGCCGGGTCCGAAGTTGTATGGCAGAACAACGTTTGCCGGGTCAGCTTGTATAAATATATTTCATTGTAGAAATTAAGACAAAAACATTAATTTTAGTTAGTAAATTTAATTCAAATAATAAATACACTTATGAGGTAACTTAAATTAACACTTATTTTAATTAGTGAAGTATTCAAATATACCGTAGCTCGAGATTTGCCGTCAAAATTGTACTTCTTCTTCTTCTTTACTGGCAGCTACAACAGAAGTTCATCTATCAGTAGCCGCACGCAGAAAAGCATTCCAAGCGCTTCGGTCTTTTGCGCTCCGTAGATAGTTCGTCATACCAAGCTTACTTAACAGTTCCGTCACCTGGTCCATCCATCGAAGTTTTGGTCGCCCCCTACTGCGCCGCCCATCGAGTTTATTGCCGAAGACTTTTCGAGCAGGAGCGTTTTTGTCCATTCGTACAACGTGTCCAAGCCAGCGCATTCGGTCTATTTGAACGCGCTTGACCACGTCGATGTTGTTGTACAGCTCATACAGCTCATGATTCATTCGACGACGGTACTCGCCGTTCACGATGATGGGTCCAAATATTTTGCGGAGTATTTTTCTCTCGAGAATAGATTGATCCGCTTGTGTCATTACCCAGGATTCTGCGCTGTAGAGCAAGACAGGTCGGATCAGAGTCTGGTAGAGCTGGATATTTATTCTTCGAGAGAGCGCTTTGTCGTTAAATCGCTTGCTTTGCGCATAGTAGCAGCGGTTTGCGATCAATACTCGTCTTTTGATTTCGAGGCTGACATTATTATTTTTGTTTATGGCGGAGCCAAGGTAGACAAAATCATCTACCACTTCAAAGTTATAGTTCTCAACGTTCACGCAGCGTACCAGACGAGTGGACTCTTTGTTCGTTGAAACAAATAACTTGGTTTTGTCCTCGTTTATCACCAGACCCACTTCAGCCGACTGCTTTTCAATGCTCGAAAAAGCCGCAGTAACATCTCGCAATCCACGTCCAATAATATCGATATCATCAGCATACGCGAGCAACATTTGACTTTTGTTGAAGATGGTGCCATTTCTGTTTACTGCTGACTTCCGCCTGATCATCTCCAATACGATGTTAAAGAGATCGCAGGACATACTATCGCCTTGTCTAAAGCCTCGCTTGGTAGAAAATGGCTCTGACAGATTTTTGCCAATTTTCACTGAAGACTTCGTGTCAGTCAGGGTCATCCCGCAGAGTCGAATTAGCTTTGCGGGGATACCAAACTCAGCCATAGCATCCAACAATTTCTGTCGTATCGGACTGTCAAATGCAGCTTTGTAATCGATGAACAGATGGTAGGTATCGATTTGCATTTCTTGGGTATTCTCCAGGATTTGTCGTAGCGTGAATATCTGGCCGGTGGTGGATTTAACAGGTCTAAAGCCACACTGATAAGGTCCAATCAGGTTCGCCAGAAGGGGCTTTAGTCTTTCACATAACACACTAGACAGGACCTTGTATGCGATGGGTAAAAGGCTAATCCCGCGATAGTTGGTACACACACAAGGATCGCCTTTCTTAAGCACGGAACATAGGTCACTCAGATTCCAATCATCGGGCATGCACTCCCTGAGCCAAATCGTGTTTATGAGCTGGTGCATGCATGTTACCAAGTCATCGCCGCCGGCTTTAAAAAGCTCTGCCGGCAGTCCATCGGCTCCCGCAGATTTATTATTTTTAAGCCGCGCAATTGCCGTGCTGATCTCGTTTTGGCTCGGTGGTGGACAGTCTACTCCATCGTCGATGATTGGTGCGATTTCGTCACTTATGCTGCCTTCGGGAACGAGAAGAGATTGTTGAGTAGGCATTGGCTATCTCAGTGGTATGCAGCTTTGTGATGTCTAGCTTCCCGTGCGTTTGATTACGAGTGTTTTTAGCACTACTTAATCGTGTGCGTACCTTGGCTGCAACTAGGTGGTGATCCGAGTCGATATTTGCACCGCGCATCACACGCACATCCATAACGCTTGAGACATGCCTTCCATCAATTACCAAGTGATCAATCTGATTTCTTGTATTTTGATCGGGAGATATTCAGGTTGCCTTGTGGATATCTTTATGCGGGAGTCTGGTTCCACTCACAACCATGTTTCTTGCCGACGCGAAACTTACCAGTCTGAATCCGTTATCGGAGGTGTTGTTGTGTAGACTGAATTTTCCGACTGCTGAACCAAGAGCATCTTCCCTTCCTATTTTAGCATTAAAATCTCCCAGAACAATTTTAATGTCATGGGCCACCACTCCCGATCATAGTTTCTTGGGGCTGCCAAAGACACTAAGAGAGCCTGTGTTGAGCTTCAGTAACTTCTGTTACCTAGTTCCTAAGACGCATCGGTGGTAGCATGCCGATTTTGTACTAGGCGATTTTAATGCTAAAATAGGCAGGGAGACCGTATTCGAGCCTACCAGCGAAAAATTTTGGCGGCACACCGATCAGACTTATTGACTTTTCTACGGCAATAAATGTTAGATAGATCACGTGGTAGTCAATGGAAGGCAACGAGTGTTCTGGTCGTACGAGTGAGGGGGGTACGAACATTGACACCGATCACTACCTTACTGCAGTAAAGGTACACACAAGGCTACGCATGGCAAAAAAATACGTAACCAGTCACAACGAAAGCAGAATATCGGTAAACTGCAGCTACAGAGGTAATTGATGCCTACTCCGAACATCTAACTCAATTGCTACGGGATGCCCCCACCCCTGAAACTAATGCCTGGCAGTGCCACTATAAAGCCGACTGCGAAAAGCGTACTTTTAAATAAATAAATCGGAATATTTGGTTTAAAACATGATTCCATACTATGTATACCAGTATTTAAATAAATACACAAAAATATATTTAAAGGTATTTAAAGAAAAAGTGCATACATTTGAATTTATAAAATTTGTTATTAAAACCATTACAGATATTTCAGTCAAATAAACAGACTGATAAATACCATAACCCAATATAAGATATTATTTAATTCTTGAGTTATTGAAATTAAACGATTTTTAATTAAAATTACCTATGTATTATAAGTTCCCTGGTTGTAGACTGTAAACGTAGATAGGACTTTCAAACAGCAGTCTAGAGACGTGTAGCAAAACCGTAAAAGTTTGACTTATTTTTTTAGGAGGTACCATTAGAGGCAGCACAGTGTCCGAAGTTTTTATACCATCACCCTTAGGGATGAGGGTATATATCATTTGATACGAAAAAAAAGTGTAACGCATTAAAGGAGACGAGTTAGACCCCAAGTATCTTAAGACCAAATTCGTTTGAGCTATGTCCGTCTGTCTAGCTGGCTGGCTGGCTGGTCAGCAGGATAACTCGAGTACACCTTAACGGATCGGTATGAAAATTTACCAGTGTTAATATTTTTCAAAACAAACTTATGGATTGTAAATGGGCAAAATATCCCTACCCCTTCTGGTACCCCTATACAAAATTACCTATTTTTGGATAATTTATATTTCTTTCATAACTTCCAAACGGATGATCGTAGGATATTTGAATTTGATCAGTTTATTTATCTTGCAAAAGTAGACAAAACCACATAAAACCTAACTATTTGACACACCCCTTCTGGTACCACCCATACAAATGACCGAACTCACCCCCATAGTCTTACAAACATATCATTTTTGTAAGTGAACTGAATTCCCTAAACTTTTGAGTATTATGTTCGCTTATTAAAATACTAGCTGGCCCGGCAGACTTCGTCCTGCCTTAAAATTATTGTAAAAGATATTGATTGCTGTTGAAATCTTATAGCGATTGGTTTATTACTTTGACCTCTGAAATATTTCAATATAAAAGGCGAGGTTTTTCCGGACAAATTCTGTACTTCATATATCTAAACTGGTGAACTGGGTGATTGTACCTAAAGGTGCTTGGTCTGAGTCATGTTATTACTTTGCACCTTTTTATACCAAGGAGTACGAATTTCCAAAAATCCCTTCATTTGGCTCAACAACCCTATTAACGGTTTAGTCTGGGTGATAGCAACAGTTTTTCGCATTTTCGCGTTTGGCCCCTAAAAGTTCAAAATGCGAAAAACCACTTTGTGAAGCTCTCTAATGATATAGAAAGTACGCCAATATTAATGTTCTCCATTCTACCTTAAAGTCTGGCAGACGATCTACAGGCCATCCCCAACTTTCACTGCAATTTTCGATCGGTTTAACCGTTTTCGCAATTAGTGGTGTCATCAAAATGGACATCTTTTTTTTTATATATATAGAGTTTTCAATAATTTTAATGTTAAAAAAATGTTTATATATTATGTAATCAATGGTGACTAAATGACTTAAAAAAAATTAAGTGTATCATAAGCTAAACACTGGATCCAAAATTACATCCAAAATTTTCTCATATCAAAAAATACATTCATTTTAAGTTTGAGTAAAATCGGGCAATCGAAATAATTCAGCTCCGGCAGCATCAACAGCGGGTCCATTTATACAAAAAAAAATTCTCATAATAAAACAACTATACATTCAAAATTTCAGTCAAATTGTTTGATTCGTTATAATTCCACCATAACGGCACTTTCCGGGTCGTTTTATTCAAAAACTTTGTTCTCATGATCACATAGTTATACATACTAAATTTCTCTTAAATTGGTCCATTCGATCAAATTTTGATAAAAAAAATCCACCTAAACGCCACCTACCGGGTCCTTTTGTACATAAAATTGTTCTAGTGATTAAACACATACATTCTGAATTTCAGTAAAATTGGCCCATCCATTAAAATTTTCGATATAAATACACCCCAGCGACATCTACCGGGTCCATTTTTCATACAATTGTTTCTTATGATTAAACATACATTCTGAATTTCAGTTAAATTGGTCCATTCGTTTAAATTTTGAATATAAATCCACCCCAGCGCCACCTACCGGGTCCATTTGTAAATAAAATGTTTTCTCATGATCAAACGAATATCCATTCTAAATTTCAGTTGAATTGGTACAGGCATTCAAATTTTCGATATAAATCCACCCTAGCGCCACCTGGAGTGGATTTTTTTCTTTACGAACAATCTACGGAATCGAATAAAAAAAAATCAGCCAAATCGCTCCAGCCGTTCTCAAGTGATGGTATGTCATACGTGGACCATTTCATTTTTATATATATAGATATCAACAATATCAAAAATATCAAAAATATCAAAAATATCAAATATCAAACATTCATTCTGAATTTCAGCAAAATTGGTCCATCCATTAAAATTTTCGATATAAATACACCCCAGCGCCATCTACCGGGTCCATTTGTACATAAAATGTTTTCTCATGATCAAACGAATATCCATTCTAAATTTCAGTTGAATTGGTACATGCATTCAAATTTTCGATATAAATCCACCCTAGCGCCACCTGGATTTGATTTTTTTCAACACAAACAATCTACGGAAAATTTCGAATCGAATCGAAAAATCAGCCAAATCGCTCCAGCCGTTCTCAAGTGATGGTATGACATACGTGGACCATTTCATTTTTATATATATAGATGAATCAGGAATGAATATGGACTATATCGGATCACCCCTTCTGGTACCTCCCATACAAAATAACATATTTTTGGAAAATTAATATTTCCCCCCATAACTTCCAAACGGACACATGGGGGGTAATGAAATTTAGTCGATTAATTTATATTGTGATAGGAGGCGAAACCTCAGAAAACCTAACTATTTGACACACCCTTTCTGGTACCTCCCATACAAAGGACCGAACACACCCTCAAAGTCTTACATACATATCTTTTTTGTAAGCACACTGAATGCAGTCAATTTTTTCGTAAGTTGTACGTATGAAAATTTGGGTCAGGAATGAATAAGGACTGTATCGATTAACCCCTTTTCGTACCACCAACCAAAATTACCTTTTTTTGAAAAATTAATATTTTTCACATAAATTCCAAACCGGCATCTATAATTCCTACACAAATAAGCCAAGTTTTGGACGATTTTGCACCACATGCAGCGAAAAAATTATACATAAGTAAATTTATTTTAATTAAAAATCTATTAATTTCAATAACTCAAGATTTCAACAATATCTTATATTGGGTGATGGTATTTATCAGTCAGTTTACTTGACTGAAATTTCTGTACTGGTTTTTTGTAAATTATCATTAAATAAACTCTTACCTTGGTAATGATTGGCTCAATTCAGTGGATATATAAAAACACTAGCGGACCCGGCGAACTTCGTCTCGCCCCAATTTTATGCCTTCAGATAGACTCAGTAGAGAATGTTTGATAAACAAAGTTTTTCGATTAGTTTTCCGCCGCAAAAACAAACACCGAAGCCGGTTCACCAAAACTCGAAAAGGCAACGTTCAGCTGACCGCACGTAAAACAGGGAAATTCGAGATTAAACTCACATACTTCCAACGATTGGCCTTGCGATTTATTGATTGTAGTCGGGTAATTGGAATGGATGATCAGTTGGAATTATCTAATTCGTAAGATGAGGTGCTCCTCTTTTTTGAATTTGTTCTTTATGATCGTCTGAAATCACATTTTTTATCAGATTCTCCGTGTCCGTGTACAGTTGCACAATTTCGGTTGATTCAGATTCCGCAATATTATTATGATCAATCCCACCTTTATCTGTAAATTATGCGGCATATTAAGAGAGTGGAAAATTCGGTCGGATTGTTGGTCGCTTCATCCTCTACGGCGACGCTGTAAACAGATTTGTACGACTGCAGTTCTCAAGCGATTTAACTTTCTAATTTGAAATTCTAGCTATTGATGTCTTTATTCTTCTCTGCTAGTAACATACTGCCCGTAAATTAATCCAATCGTGATTTTTATAATTTTGTGCCATGTCATGAGTTACTTTTCCAACGATGTGAATTGGCAAAAATTTGCAGGAAACGATATCAATTAAGTCGAAACATCAACCCGAATTTGGCCATTGCCAAGCGCTAGTTGTTGTTTCGGGAATTCAGCAGAAGATGGAGGTTCTGGAATGAGCCCCTAATTTTTTGGTCAATTACAACTTCTTGACATTGACGACGTTTTCAAGCATGGTTTTAGTGAATCAGCAGCATTAGACATTTTGAGCAAAATCATAGCCCCACCAAATCGTTTTAAATCCCCTCGTAAATTCTTTATCGTTCGGTCAACTACTTCCAAAGCTCGTTTAATCGTTATCGCGTATTCATCCGAAATGTTGATTTGGAATTTTGGAATCTTGACCAAATTGTTGCCGGAATCACCAAAAAATGTCTTGGCTGTCCCACTCGGAGCATCGAGAAAGTAAATGCCTCCAGTTTTATCGTGAATCGTACACGTTTTTGTACTCGGTATTTAACAGCGGCACATTTGTTTGAACTCTTTCGATCAGCTCATCTAGATTATAGTCTTGCTCCCGTAAAAATTCGCGATCGAATGCATCTTGCATCGAACGATTTGACGCTGGCATTCCTAATGTCGACAGCAGATTGCCGCACATCCCGTTGGGTTCGACGGATTTTTTATTTAAATATTATTTTTCTCGTTACCAACCAACATTTAACCGAAATTTTCCACCTAGACATCGTTCAAAACCATAAAATCATAGGAAAATTGTAAAATTTTGTCAATAAAAAAACAAATTTTTTAGACTTTTCCGGAATTTTCCGAGTTTTCCCCTAAGAATTTTATATTTTTCCATTCGAAAAGCCATTCCGTAACAACTGCACACAAAATTCCATACAAAAAACCAATTTTCGATTTTTCCAATTTCCCGACTTTTTGAAGGATTTTCCCAAAATTATCTTGCATAAAACCCTCATACCAATTACGAACAATTGAATAAAAATTGAGCAAAATGGGCCAGCCGTTCTCTCTTGATGAATTACTACACACTGTTTACACCGTTTTTATACATATAGATTTCACAATAAACCCAATTTTTCCAAGCAGCACAACGAATTTTCAAGCGATACAATGAAAACTTTCGTTGAAAAAATCCAAAATTTTCGAGTTTTTTCCAGAATTTTCCGAGTTTTCCACCTAAAATTTTTCTATTTTTCAAATTTCATACTTAAAATTCAAATTTTTGGAATTTTTCCATAATTTTCCAACCAAAATTTTCTATTTTTTCAACCGAAAAGCCACAACGGAACAATTGCACACAAAAAGTATACAAAAACTCAATTTGCGATGCAAAATGTTTCTGAAAAAATCCAAATTTTTCGAGTTTTTCCGGAATTTTCCGAGTTTTCTACACGGAATTTTTCTATGTTTCCATTCGGAAAGTCGTTTCGGAATAATTATACAAAATTGTTCACTGTTACATCGTCCAAAATTATCAAATCATACGATAATATGCAAAATTTCGTCGAACAACAAATTCAAACTTTTTGAACTTTTCCATTTTTCTATTCGAAAAGCTATTCTGTAACAATTGCACACAAAATTCCATACAAATAGGCAATTTTCGATTTTTCCAATTTTCCGACTTTTCCGAAAGATTTTCCCAAAATTTTCTTTCACATAAACCTGCTCCTGGCAATAACGAACAACTAAAAAAAAGTTTGAGCAAAATCGGCCCAGCCGTTCTCAATTGATGAATTACTATACATTTTTGCCACCTTTTTTGTACCATCACCCTTAGGGATGAGGGTATATATCATTATATATATAGATTGTTATGGTACTGTTAAGCATTAAACAAGTTTATAGGTTCCACTGTAAATATTCGGCTTACATATTTGTATAAGTTTTACTGCGAAATACAACTCTCGGGGAAATTTGGATAATTTATAAATTGAACGAAAAGAGTAGATAAGAAAAAATTAAAGAACAAGAATTCGGGTCAGACAATGAGGTTTTGGAAGTTAGTCGGTTGATGACATAATCAATATGTTTGCTGCTTAATATTAATACATAAATTTCATTTAAAAAAAAAAAAAAAAAGGAATAATACAAATATCAAAACTAGAACCTATGAGAGATTCCAACATATAAACCTAAACAATCAAACTAAGAAAACAAACGAAAGAAAGAACAAACAACAAAAAAAAAAAAAAAAAAACTTTTTTCAAAGAAAGAAATTGATATCGAGAAACCAGAACAAATCTAAGACGAAAATAAGAAACGGCTAAAGATAACAGCAAGAAAGTAATTGAAGAATTGGCGAGAAAATAATAAAAAAAAAGAAACATTGAAATTATAAACCAACAAAAACATCAAAAATCCGATAATGAACATCACTCATTACAATTAAACTACAAAAATATATAATAATAGAGAGTGGAGTGAAACTCAACTAATTCTAAATATATAGTATATAATGGTTATGTGAAGAGAAAAATAAAAAAAAAAGTAGAAAGAAAAAGGTTACAACGCCCGATGTTTATATGAATGCCGCCGAACTTGTACACCACATATTAATTGTATACCTAAATTTATATAAATATGTACATATTTTTGTCTAATAACACACATGTTGATGAAGAGCAGAGAACATTTCTATATATAATTTGTTTGTGATACCCATAATAATTCAATTTTTTTTTACTTCTCCCTTTAACTAAAATTACTCCGTAAAACTTACAAGAATATATGTTTAAAAAAAAAACTGAAGAAATAAAGAAGTAAAAAGAAACACAAAAAAAATCAGAAGAGAACATAAAAATAAGAGAAATATTTTATCATAAAAAAAGAGAATAGAGAAAAAAATATTTTATAATTTTAAGAGAATTGTATTTAAATTGTCAGCTCTTTACAGTATAGCGCTGTGCTGTAAAAGGGTAAGTTGGTAGATTTAAGAGATTCGTTTTAGATCTAAACAGCTGATCATGATCATATATAAAACAAAAATGAGGAGTTGTAAACATATATCCCTAAATAATTAATTGTACACATGAATACACCAAAATGAATTTGTATTTTATTTTTATCATTATAATTAATATTTATAAGTAAAAATCTTGGAACTTTGAAAAAAAAATATTTAAAATAATGTTTTATAAAAATTATTGGTGAAGATGTTGGTTTTCATAATTTCTTTTAAAGCTATCATAATGTCTGTGTAGATATTCTTTTATATCGATGTAGGGTGTTGAGAAGGGTTTATGGGGAATATGGTGAATGTGTAATTTGAACTAGACGGACGAACAGATGACATAAACTGACAAACGGACTAGCACTTTGTAGGGTATTGTTGAGAACAATTGAGCCATTCACAATACATCGGCTGCTTGTTGATCTTAAGGCAGAAGGGGAGGGGACTAAGACATTACACTGGATAGTAGTGACTTGAGTGTGAATGAGATGTAGTTAATTTGTTTGAGGTCCGTCTGATTATCTTAAAATACGTAATCCAAGTAATATAAATATTATTTTTTTGACACGAATAATAGATGTTGATGTTTGTTGTGTGTATTTCGAAATGTGAGGAACTCACCCATATCTGACGAGTAGCCGGAAAGCCACCGTGTCAAACGAACATCTTGTTTTTGAGATACACACCCTATAATAGGCATACGTAACAAGATAACCATGCAAAAGTGGCAATTTCGGTTCTTTATATTGTATGTACCAAAAGGAGTTTGTCAATTGTTAGGTTTTCTGAGGTTTCGCCTCTATACAAGACAAATCAAATTTCATTATCCCAAAATTTGGTAATTTTTTATGGGAGCCACCAAAAGGGGTCCACCGATATAGTCCATTTTCATTGAAGAGTCAAATTTCCATAGGCGTACATATTACGCAAAATTTGACGGAATTCAGTGTACTTACAAAAAAGATATGTATGAAAAACTATCAGGATCAATTCGGTCATTGGTATGGGAGGTACCAGAAGAGCAAAGGCAAAGGTTTCGGCTTAGGGTTTGTCTCCTATTACAAGATAAGTAAACTGTTGTCCTCCAGTTGTCCGTTTGGAAGTTATGAAAGAAATATTAATTTTCCAAAAATAAGTAATTTTGTATGCGAGGTACCAGAAGGGGTGGAGCTATTGTGCCCTTTTGCACTCCCATTACCTAGTTTCAAAAAATATTAGTACTGGTAAATTTTCATACTAATCAGTTAGGGTTTAATCGAGATATGCTGCTTACCAGGGATCCACCCAGCCGGCAAGACAGACGGACACTGCTCAATCGTCTTAAAAAGTCCTGAAACGAATTTGGTCTTAAGATACTTGGGGTCTACCTCGTCTTCTTTAAAGCGTTACACTTTTTATCTTCTCAACTACTATCATCCCTAAGGGTGATGGTATAAAAATACATTGGTCAATACAAAAACAAATCTTTAACAAATCTGTTTTTATATTGTGATTTTAATATTTTCAAAAAAACTATCAAAACCGAAAAAAGCGACCTTAAAAAACCGGTTAACAGTTAAAAAACCGGTTAAACAGTTTATTCGAAAATCGATATTTTGTAAAAACCGGTTTCCGGTTTCGGTTTTGTTAATATTGTTACACGTACTTATCATGTTATCGATTTTTTCCGAACATTAAAAGTCTTAAACAATTATAACTTTACTTTGGCTGAGTAATGGTTGCTTAAGTAATATAAAATATTTGATTATATATGGGAATTTCCAGCGGAAGGACGAACGATTTCATAGTAAAAAATTGCTATATTTTTTACTTTTTGTAATCATACCATGAATTTGTTGAATTTTAACAAAACAAACTTTATATATCGTTGAAAAGTCTCTACTTTCCAAATCCGCTGAGAAACTTGAAATCGGTTCATATGTATCCATATGGCTTATAAGTGGGTAAAAGTTCGAAAAACCGGGTTTTTACCCCAAACTCAAGATGTGGGGGGTTTTGGGAAATTCAAAAAACAGATTCTTGAAGTGTTCAGCAGCACCTACCAGCAAAATAATATAATTTCCCAGGTATTGTTTTTTTGGTCGCTCTTGAATTGAGATTGAAGTAGCATAAAAGGTAAAAGTATTTTAAATGTGAAGTAAGTTGTTTATATAACACCAACATGTCTTCTTTATTTTACAAAAAAAGAATATACTGATCACATAAGAAATTTCGCTAAATTTCACAAATTTTTATAGGCACTTCAAGTTGCTGTGGAAAATTGTGTGTGCCCGGAAAGCACTTTGTGTAAGTCACAATTTTTAATACAACATTTAAAGTAAAGTATCATTAAAAGAACATGATAGTACTGTCCAAAATTCACATTTTTTTTAATATGAACATAATCTTCAAAACATTTCAACTTTTCAAAAAAACTACAAAATAAGAAAAAAAAAGTGCGTCCGCAACGCCAGGAAATACCCATATAAAAAATTTAATTTTTTTTTTATTAAACGGTAAAAATGGCAAGAATTTTTTTATTACTCAATTTCTAAAAAATCTAAAGTTGTAGAGATATTTCAATAAACTGGAGCTTTTATTGAAGAAATTGCGCATATAAATTTATGAAAAAAAGATTAAACTTGCAGTTAACAAGTTTGCACATAGGTTGTGTATAGACTAATAAGTTAATACGTTGACCTATCAGTTGCTCATAGCAAAATGAAGGACAGACTATGAGTGATGCAAGTAAACGCAATATGATGTTGTTTTAAGTCACAGTTAGACTGAACTGCGAATACATAATGTTCTTACTAAAGTTAAGAAAAAACATTTGATACCTATTAAAATTTGCGTTCGTTCAGAAAATCAATCAATAATTTACCAAGATGCAAATCTACTATAAGTTACATATTTACGAGTACTTGTCGATTTTATATAGGCGAATAACGAACCAATATTTACCTACATCATTCCAGTAAGTACAAATTTCAGGAGTATATAAGTAGTTTAAGTCATGTAATTTATATTAGCTTCAGTCTTGAAAGTCAATAGTTCTTTAAAGGAAAACGATTGTCAAACCACAAAAAAATATGGTTTTTCCGCACCTTCGATATTTTGGAGCAGTAGAGAGCTAAGCAATTAGTGATCACCTGCCCCAATGTGAGTTTGTAGTATCTGCAATATTCTAGGTATGTATTCGCATCTTCCGGCTCCACTGTGCTTAAGGTCTTTACACAAATTATTTATGTGTATCCACCTAAATACCCACCTATCTGAATGTTGAACATACCTCTATGTCGTCCATGTTGTTTCTACTTTTATCCTTGTTATCGCTTTTGTTGTGTTTGTGTTGCTGTAGTGTGGCTACTAACGGGAGCTGAAGAGCTGCTTAGTGGGCGGGATGTGGCAGTGGTTATCACAACTTCAAAATCAAGGAATGCGAAAATCTTCAATTAACAAGCACACCGAAAGAAAAGTGAACATTTAAAAAAGGGAAATAAATGTTAATTTCCATTTAAGCCAACTTACAATTACAAATTACAAATTAAAAGTACATTTACGATAAGATACTCAGCCACCGTTCCCCTCTTTGCACAATTTTAGATACGAGCAGCGAGCAAAGTCCAACTACTGCTCACCCCACAGTCAAATCATCCACGAAATAACTTTAAAAGTCCCCCAGTTTTTGTCTTCATCCCGTGTTGTTCTTGTTGTTGCCGATGATAAGGTCCTTTGTACGCTTTGTTGCACATACAATACAACCCCCGCCCACACAACCACAGATCCTGAAACGAATTCGCAGATAGTGAACAAGGTGAACAGGGAGCATAATGAAAAGTGAATTATAGGTCCAGAGTTGTTTTTGTTTTGGCTTAATCGCACGTGGATCCCGTTTGTTTTCTTTGCTTTGTGGGAATGGCTTAAAAAAAATCAACAACTTTTAATTACAATCGATGAACTATTTGGGAAATGTTTATAAACAATTAAATGTACAAATTCATACAAAAGAAAGCAAAATGCAAATTTAAATCCTCAGAGTTCAAATTCACACCAACTACTAGAGCAGAACATTTGAAATTTTAAGAAACGTTTTGTTGCTAGCAAAGCAAAAAGCATGAGGATTAAAAGCTTAAAACAGATTGTGGGTAATACATAACATTTTTGTTGATTGCAAGTAAGAGCACCTATCTTAGGTATTAGCACCTTAGTCTTTTATATCCAATCGAATATTTTATATTACATAGGACCACAACCAAAGTTGGAGTGATTGAACCCTATTCCAATTTGATGTACTATGGAATTTCACATTTTTGTCTCCTTATATCAAATTAATTAAGAGAACAAATGCTTAGTAAAGTGCACCTTTATCAAATTTTTTCGATTACGAGGCTTTTGTTAAATTAAAAAATATACAAATTTCTGTTTGTAAATCAACTTTTATTCATAAAGAATCAAAGAGGCAACAACAAACATTAGCAAACGAATCTACATTTTTTTTAGCATACGACCAATTTTTGTATTTATTTTCTACATCATTGCACTTACACTTAAAAATATCTTACAATATTAATATTAACATATTTTGAGTTATAACTAAAAAAGTATTGCAGCAAATATGTAAAAATTTTTGTTTATTTAATCCGGAAAACGCTTTTAAGCTATGCTGTTACAGTTTTAAGGAAAAAGATAGGACAAAACCTTGAGATATTTAGGGAACACAGAAATTGTATAAATACTTCAGGAGGCTTCTTTTCAGAAGTTTCGGAAGTAGCTAATCATTTAGATTTCTTAATAGTCTGTAGTTGGAACAAAAATTTCGATCCGTAAATCTTTGCGTTATTTTGTTGACAACTGTATACATCATATCTTCATTGAAACGTCGATGTAAGAGGGAGGTCACGTAACGCATATTTAATCGAAAAATCATTTTGAGATTTTTATTTTGGATGACTTGCGTCTTTTTAAAGTAAGTTTTTGCACATCTAGTAGACCATATCTGGCAGCCGTATGTCATTATTGGTCGAATGCACATTTTGTAAATCAGCAGCTTATTTCTTATGTTCAATGGTGAGTTACGATTTAGCAGAGGAAATAGGGCCCTACCACATTTTACTGCCTTGTCGGAAGCATGGAGAATGTGATGTTTAAATGTAAGATGTGAGTCCAATAGTATACCCAAGTACTTTACCGATTTCTGAAGGGATATTTCAACACCACTAATATTAAGGGAAGTATTGGGAGTTCGTTTTGGCGATTTATTGAAAGGGAAGATAATAGCTTGTGTCTTACTTTCATTTATTTTTATTTTTCACTTCTTAAAATATGTGGCTATGTGTAAAAGCGACATTTTCATTCTCTTAACATTTGCATTTGATACCTTGCTGTTCGTAATTATCGCAGTATCGTCAAGTCATTTTTCAATAGTTTGAAATCCGAAGTGTATATAGAATATAATAAAAGTCCTGTCTATCAGAAACCTTATAATTATTTTCTGCAAGTACACGGGAAAACCAAATTTGTGCAGTTTAAATATCAGGCCAAATTTGTGCAGTTTAAATATCAGGTCATTATGCTAAATGGAGTCAAACGCCTTTTCTATGTCTAGAAAGACTATTCCGGTACTTCTCCGACGATGTTTATTTTGAGAGATAATGTTAATGATTCTCTTCACCTGATGTATTGTTGAATGCTGTTTTCGAAAGCCAAATTGTTCTTCTTGTAAAACAACATTATTTTCAGTAAAAATATTTAGTCGGTTTAATATAATTTTTTCAAAAATCTTATCAAGGCAACTCAGCATACTTATAGGACGATAACTTTGTGGTGACTTCGAATTTTTACCGTTTTTTAAGACGGGACCAGCTTTGGCTTTTTTTGGAGTTTTGGCATTTTTCAAGTTTTTAATAAAGCACTTAACTTCGTTCATAGTTATTGATGGGGATACTTCACTAACATCCACAGCTTGGCAATTCAATATGCCGAAGTACTCTACGTTCATGTGAGTTTTCAAAAGCCTCGGCTATTATATTTGCTTTTTCGTTGTCATATATATCAGCGCCATCTTTTGACAAATCTCCAATTTTTGATTTGGCGCCTCTTACGGCTTTCGTTAACGTTATATGGCAACTGTCGAATGAACCTATTTCAGCCAGTGTGCACACTTCTACCGATATTCGGTAGATTCTACCGATTATTTTGGCAAATTTTACAATCTACCGATTCTACCGCACTGGGCCTAAAATCTACCGATTTTTTTTCTGTGCCAACTTTTATTTTCAGTGAGTATTCTTTGTATCAACACTTTCTTAATACTTGCATTTTTCAAACGATGTCTGGCATCACTCTTATTTCTTGTCATTTTCTTCAATATATTTTGAATTTAAATGTAATTACTTTTTAGAAACGCATGATCTCTTAAATGATATTATTAAAAAAGATGTACGTCTGTGTGATGAACTAAAAAAAAGGTTTGACTTCAGTTACTATAAATAAAAACTGTTAGAATATTAAAACCGAGAAAAAATGCAGTCCTTTGATATGCCTACAATTTTACCATTGCTAAAAGCATTTCCATCCACTGGAGATTGTGAAGAAACATTGAATATTTAGTGGCGGTCGTTTATTTTGTTTAAACAAATAAAGGTTAAAGAAATATTTGAAGGAAATTTAGACCGAGTTCGGAAAACCTTGCACAGAGAAAAGAATATGTTTAACGAATTTTTATTTAGTAACTTAAGTCGATATGTGTGCAAATAGGCTATTTTGCACATAGCAGTGCAGCCGCAGAGCGGTCATTTTCTGTCATAAAAATAATAAAAACCTAATAAAGAAATCGGTTAAAAGCTAAATATATAAGCAACCTAATATTTGCCAAAGACAGGTGAGTTGAATATGAATTATATATCCCCCCAATGACTTAATAACTTTGCACAAAAGTTTAAGTTTAAAAATGGATCATATATATAATCTTATTAATTACAAATGTTTGCTAGTCAATTAAAATTGATGTTGCGTAAATTTTGTTATATTTTACGTTTCTTTAAATAAAATGCACTTTCTACCGATTTTTATTCAAATCTACCGATATTTTGTGTCGTTTCTACCGAATTAAAAAAAAATTAAGTGTGCACCCTGATTTCAGCTGTTATTCTTGACATTGATCACATGGAATCGATTAAGTCTGTTCATCTGTTTCAGAAAACAAATTATAAAACTTCTCTCACGTAAATTCTGACATCTTTGTAGTTTACGGCGGATTTTATTCCTTTAACCAATAAGATAAAGTGTCAAGCGGGAGAGCCTTTTTTGCCAAGTGTCTCTATCTACAACCGGTACTTTTTTCTCCGCCTGCTGCATAATACTGGTGATTTTAATTAAAACCTCTTTGACGTTTAGCTGAGAAAAAGCTGAATTTTCCAGATTGTTGTCACGTATTCGATCATCTACAAATTGTCGAATGAAAGTCTAATTTGCCGTGATATGTAGAGGAATTTTAATAAGCTTCATATCCACCTGACCATAGATTCGGCATGTTATTGGAATGTGATCTGAATTAAGGAAACAATTATTTGTTTCCAATTGAGAGAACACCAGACTAGAGTTTGTGAGAAGCAAATCAACAACAGAAGGCAATTTTTAGAACTTGTATTTGGTAAACTACAACAACAACAACGTCAGTAATATTGGTTATGTAAAAGTAATTGGGGTCGGTCTTCGATATTAACCCTCTATGGCCACGCGTTCATCCCCTACGGCCCCAAAAAGATTACGATTCAGAACGAAGTCAATTTTGGGAGCCATATTTAGATACCGAAATAAAGCTTTTGCATACATGTATTTTATTAAAATAATGGGCTTAAGAAACATTTCTGATGTATAGGATATATAGTTTTTAAGTAACTCGAAAGGTGTCGTCTTACTGAAGTTACTGACTTTGAAAGCCATTTAAAACGGTTCGGTCGCCCTGAAACTTTCCAGATTTGTATTTCATCTTAAAAACAAAAAAATTGTTTGGTGAGACTGGTAAATACCTTTGTTATGGATTTTTACTGTGTTTATGTCCCTTGAGAAAGATCATAACATACCTATTAACTAGCGTATGGATTTCAAGCAGGTTATTAGTAAATGAACTTGGCGTTTCTATATTTCATACATGGTCCAAATATTAAACTTCTCAACTTCGACATCGAATATTGATTTGGATTTGCAGTGCTGTAGTACTCAAAAGCTGCCAGTCAGGTATCGTTTGTGCAGACCATGTAGAGTTTTTAGCGTTCCTCAACAATTTACTGCACACGGCATCCCCAATGCAAATCACCCGCCCGCATTTGCATTTATTTCAATTTACAAATTAAATATAATTTCTCTTAAAAGTATTTTATATCAACTCGTGTTTATGGCTTTGCATAAATCCATTGGACTGTCTGTGTGGCTTCAATAAAAACAAATGTTTTTATATGGAAACCTTAATCCTTGGTTGTGGTCACCGCACAATAGCAGAACAAAATATATATTGTGGGTGGTATGCCCTTGCGTGGGTGCATTACATGAGTAGCACATGCTACAAAAGCCCTGCAGAAGGCTTCATATATAAATACATTCAGTTTTTTTTTTGGAAAACAAATTCAATAGATACCATTGTACAGCCTGCCATGCAATGGTAACAACGCGGCAGCTCAATGTCTCTGTACTGAATTTCGGCGCGCAAACATTATTCATTGTTAATTTTGGGATTAATCTCAGATTTGAAGCATATAATTTGTTGGATTCATAATTTTTGTTTTTGTTTGGAGCCTTGACTTCTTTACTGTTGTTAACTGTGCGACACACAGACGTTGGATTGTAATGTCAAACAAAATATTGACGGTTAAAAAACCACACAGTAGTGCCAATGTTTTTTGAAAGAAAAAACAACTTTTAAATCGGCTTATAAATGCACTTTTAAAATTTTTAAACACCTGAGGTAACTAACTATGGAAGGCCATCCGGTGGCCCCCTCATCCAATAGGAAATGACTCAGATTTAAATTTTATCAAGAGACCATTATCCGTTCAGACTCTGATCCTACCTGTCTTGCTCTACAGCGCAGAATCCTGGGTAGTGACACAGGCGGGTCAGTCTATTCTGGGTGTCTTCTAAAGAAAAATACTACTCAAAATATTTGGACCCATCATCGTTAACGGCGAGTACCATCGTCGAATGAATCATGAGCTGTTTGAGCTGTACGAGCTGTACAACGACATCGACGTGGTCAAGTGCGTTCAAATAGACCGAATGCGCTGGCTTGGACACGTTGTACGAAAGGACGAAAACGCTCCGGCTTGAAAAGTCTTCGGCAATAAACTCGATGGGCGGCGCAGGAGGGGGCGACCAAAACTCCGATGGATGGACCAGGTGACGGAACTGTTAAGTAAGCTTGGTATGACGAACTATCTACGGTGCGCAAAATACCGAAGCGCTTGGAATGCTTTTCTACGTGCGGCTACTGATAGATGAATTTCTGTTGTTGTTGCCAGTAAAGAAGAAGAAGAAGATGGTATATGTAAGTCGGGTAGCCCGACTGAAACTTTCTTACACTAACTTTTGGGACCAGCCGTGGCATAGTGGTTAGAACACGCGACTACCATGCGGGAGATCACAGGTTCAACTCCTGGCTCCAGTCAGCTTAAAAAAAGAAAAATTTTCTATCATTGTCGGCTCCCCTCGAATGTTGTTGACAGCAACTTCGCAGTATAAGTGTCGAGTCAATCGGCATGTTTAGTAAGAGCTTCTCAAACAGTGACGTTCGCATTCGTCGATAAACAAGTAGGTGCCGTTAGTTGTGAATCTAAAAATAGAAAGCGTGTTAATTCACAACAACGCGAGAAACTATCCCACACCTCATTCATGGGTTGTAAAGGGAAATTAAGTAAGTAACTTTTGAAACGAAGAAGTCAGTAATGGGCGTAATTTATGGAAAAAAGAAACGATTTGATTAAATTTTTCGACGTTTTAACAAAGTTTTCTAGAACAGGTATAGATTCTACAATTATCTATACATGTTTTGGTGGCTAGGAGTACCGCCTTTGATGAGTAAAAGTTAAATTTAAATATTTTTTTTTTCAAAATTCGTACTTTTTCCTAAATTTACCTAAAATTTTCTATTTTCATCGTCAAAGCGCTCTGGTAATACATCGTTGCACAGTAATCAAATTTAGCAAGTATTGCTTAACATTAAAAGAGACTTTTTTTTATTTTTTTAAAAAGTACATCTTTTGTTGTTTTTTTTCCACAAGTTTCTATTGCCGCTTACGTTAAGCAATGATCGGGAAATGCAAAACGTAATAGCTCTTCCACGTTCCACAATGTAAAAATTTCTTAGTTGGTTGCCGGCCTTGCTATCGTTACAATAAAAAATATTCACAATATATCTTTATGTTAAATCACATCAGCCAATGTTGAAAAAGGTTGATACTTGCATGAATGTGTTGTTCAAGATATTGCTGGAATGCAAAGGAAATTGCAAACAAGTTTATAATTGTTGCAATTCAGTTCATACGATGTTATATTCGCAGTCCCGTCATCAGATAAAAATACAGTCTTAAACGCTGTCACATGTTAATATCCTTTATAGCAGGACTTCCCAATTAGTTTTGTTTGCGGGCCAAATATGAGTTTCAAGGAAAGCTCGCAGTTCTTATTAAATTTTTCACCAGTGTTCAGATGTTATTTGCCGACTTAGCATTACCCATTCCCCTTATTCTTATTTGGCTGCGGCAACAGCAATTCATCTATCAGTAGCCGCAGGCAGAAAAGAATTCCAAGCGCTATATATATATATATATATATATATACTAGCTGACCCGGCAAACGTTGTTCTGCCATACTTCGTCTCGCTCCAAGTTAACGCCTTCATATAAGAGTAATATTAAAACACATATAGTTCAAATTTTAATGTGACTTATTTAAATTTAATAAAAATCAGTGAAGAGCGGATAAACAATGTTTTTCGATTTGTTTTCGGCGTTAAAACAAACAATGAAGACAGTTTGCGAACACGGGAAAAACTGAGAAATTCGAGGTTGATCCCACAAACTTCCAATGATTGGCCTTGTGATTTATTGATTGTCATCGCTAAAGCCAATCGAATGGGGAATTGAATTCGCTAGAATTGGAAGGGAAATCGGTTGGAATAATTGAAATTCGAGGGATAAGAACTTCCTCTCCTTTGAAAAAGTTGGGGATGGAGATGGGTCGTTTTGCAACGTGACTCTCATGTTCGTAGTTAATTTCAACTCCTGTCATTCCGCCACAAAGACATTAATTTCCTCAGCAGCAATAGATTTTGGGTTGGCGGGAAGCGTTTGACGAAAATCCTCCGACAGCAATATTATAGCCCCATTAAATCGTTTCGAATCACCTCATAAATCCTTCATCTTTCAGTCAACTGCCTTCAAAGCTCGTTGATGGGCTATCGTGCATTCATCCCAAATGATGATTTTGCATTCTCGCAACAATTTCGCTGTCGCCGAACTTCTGGATATTGTGCCTAATGGCTTGTCAACTGTGAGAAGATTCATCGGCAACTTCAAAGCGGAGTGTGCAATTCGACCGCCTTTCAACAAAGTGGCAGCATATGGTGCAACAGCTAACGCAATTTGCGATCGATACGCCGATGATTCTCCCGACACTTGAGAACAACATCATGTGATTCCACATTCTCACCCTGCAATAGCTGTGAAGCCGTCGATATTCATATGAACAACTTTAAATGCAGTTATCTCCTAACAAAAATGTTCGATCGCAAAAAGATTACAGTTGGGATCTCATCTTAAAATAGATTGGGATCTCACCTCGAAATGAGTAGCACGCCGTCGATATTCATATGCAATGGTAAAAAGGTGGTTAACATGCATGTGATCAAATCGATACCTTAATTCTGAACCAACGTATGTGTAAAATGAAAATTTTACAGAAAACGCCTTTAAAGTTTGTGAGTACATATAGATTGCACTTATATGTTAAGTTAAAATATCCTAAATCTTAGTAGATCATGTATTCGAAAACCGAATTGTTGGAAAAAGGTATTTTAAACCGAAAACCGGTTTTCTGAAAAATTCAAGTATTTGAACACAATAATTGTATACAATGCACAAAAATTTGCAATTGTTCGATCATTTCGTGTTTTATCGATGTAAAAATTGCACAACGCTGATTTAGTTCTATTGCCGAATCGCATTTGACGGCATTTGAAAGCATCCTTCATATTTTTGTGAATTTGCCAGGAAATGTTTTGATTAGATTGTATTTCCATAGAGAAAGGAATATGTTACAATGGCACTGGCGGATGAGTCAAGACGACAATTTCAACTTGCCACTAGCGCACCATAAGCCGGGAGTTTCCGATTGTAACTTCAATGTATTGCAATGCTGCATACGACAGACAATGAACCGATATCAACGCAGCGAAGTTCTTTGTAGGCGATTGTGGAATCGTATTCAAAAGCAGCGCGATTCAAGTCTATATTTACGACTGGTCTTCTTCTAGTATCATTTTGTCGAATTCGAGGTGGTTATTGTGTAGCGCGAAACTGTGCAATATGGGCACGTCTCCATTAATTTTTTTGGCACGTTCCTTTTTCGTTCGATTATTACGGACGTTCAGACTAATTACAGCACGACGCGTAAGTCGTCCAAAGTTTGATTGTCTAATAGGAGGCATTAGTATAGTAAATAACTCTCCCTAAAAACAACCATGTCCTATTCGAAAAATCCAATTTTTTCGAGTTTTTCCGAGTTTTCCACCAAGAATTTGTTTATTTTTCCATTCGGAAAGTCATGTCGGAATAATTATCTAAAATTTTTCGCAGTTACATCGTCCAAAACTATCAAATTATACGACAAATTATACGATAAAAAAATTAAAAATTTTTGAATTTTTCGGGAATTTTCCAACAACATTTTTCTATTCTTTCATTGGAAAAGACATTCGCAATACTTGCACACAAAATTCCATACAAAAAAGCAATTTTCGGTTATTCCAATTTCCCGGCTTTTCCGGCGGATTTTCCAAATTCTCCCGACAATTGCGAACAACTGAAAAAAATTTCAGCAAAATCGGTCCAGCCGCTCTCAATTGATGAATTACTATATGCATTACTATTACACCATTTTTATATATATAGATATTATTTATCTCGTTAAGTTTTCCAACCAACACCAAAATCATCAAATCATGCGAAAACTAAAAAATTTCGTCGATAAAAATTTTTTTTGCGCTTTTCCGGAATTTTTCGAGTTTTTTGCTAATTATTTTCTATTTTGGCATTCGAAAAGCCGTTTCGTAACAATTGCACTCAAATTTCCCGGCTTTTCTTAAAATTTTGTGGCATAAAAAATTCCTGCCAATATTGAGAAAAAAGAATAAAGCAAACTTGGTCAACGTTCTCTCTTTATAAATTACTATAAATTTTTCACACTATTTTTATATTTATATATTTCACAATAATCCGAAATTTTTCAGCAACACAACGAATTTTGCACCTTTACGTCGGCCAAAATCACCAAATCATGCGATACAATGCAAGATTTCGTCGAAGGCATCTAAATCTTTCGATTTTTTTCTGGAATTTTCCGAGTTTTCCACCAAGAATTTTTCTATTTTTCCATTCCAAAAGTCATAATTGTTCGAAATTGTTCACATTTTCATCACCCAAAATGACCAAAACATACGGTAAGCTGCAAAATTTTGTCGAAAAAAAAATTATTTTTTTTGGCATTTTCCATAATTTTCCAACTAAAATTTTTCTATTTTTCCAGTCGAAAACCGACAAAATTTAATTTGCGACTTACCACAAATAAGGAAATGCAAAATTTTGCCGAAAAAATTCAAATTTTTCGATTTTTCGGAATTTTCCGAGTTTTTCACCGAGAATTTATCTATTTTTCCATTCGGAAAGTCATTTCGGAATAATTATCCGAAATTTTTCGCAAGTTACATCGTTCAAAACTATCAAATCGTACGACAAAAAGCAAAATTTCGTCGAAAAATAGTGTTAAAATTTTTCGAATTTTTCCGAAATTTTCCGAATTTTCCAACAAAATTTTTTTATTTTTCCATTCGAAAAATCATTCGTAACAATTGCACACAAAATTCCATACAAAAAATCAATTTTCGGTTTTTCCAACTTTCCGGCTTTTCCGGAGGATTTTCCCAAAATTTTCTTTCACATAAACCTTCTCCTGGCAATTACGAACAACTGAAAAAAAATTTCAGTAAAATCGGTCCAGCCGTTCTCAATTGATGAATTACTATACATTTTTGCCACCATTTTTATATATATAGAATACTAGCTTTCCCGGCTCGCGTTGCTTCACCCGTACTTACAATGAAACCCTTTTATGACTTTAAGCAATACAGGTAAAATGCCAACGCTTCTTGTGACGAACGAATACCTTTATGTGATTGTACCTTTATCCCATTGGTCTGAGTTATTGTATCGCTCTAGTCCTTTTTATCCCTAAAAGTACTAATTTTAAAAGATATATTCGTATCGCACAACTAAAATGGATTTTTTTAAGACCCCATTTGAGAGTTCTTTAATTCTATAGGGAGCAATTCTATATACATTTTCGTTACTCTACCTTTAGGTGTTGGATTTGGAAGATATTATCAGTTTTATCCCTTTTTCGGTATTTTGACACCTTATGAACGAATTTTAAAATTACTTCATATCGCACAATATTTGAGGCTATACCTTTAGCCATTTATTACCAGTTTTATCCCTTTTCAGTCCTTTTACCCCTAAAAGGAAAGAATTTCGAAAATCCTCCTTGTTTCGTTCTAATTATATAGGAAGCAAGCTTATATAACTTATCATGATTACATCATTAGCCGTTTGGTCTGGGCGATAGTAACATTTTTATCCCTTTTCAGTCCTTTTATCCCCTAAAAGGTAAGAAATTCGAAAACCCTCCTTGCTTGGTTCAAATTCCATAGGGAGCAAGCCTAAATAATTTATCATGATTACATCATTAGCCGTTTGGTCTGGGCGATAGTTATTTATTTATCCCTTTTTCGATTTTTTACCCAGAAACATCGGATTTAAAAAAGTACTTCAATCCAATTTGATAGTAAGCATTTCCATATCAATTTTCGCGATTACCTTATTGGTAATTTTTACCCATAAAAGTACGAATTTCCACAAATCCGTTCTTAGCTGACGTTTACTCGAAAAGGGGGACTACCATCCCAAATTTCATCATTCTATCTACAGACAGTAGACAATTTAAATATATTGATTATGATAATGTTATTACAATCGTTCTATTAATATGACCGACGTAACAATTGTTTCAAAAGGGGCGTGGCACTGCCCATTTCTTAGCGAGACGTAATCCCCATGTACTTTACATGTAGCAAATCTCATCTTCATACCTTTAATGGCTCGCGAAATATGGTCTCTAATGGCTCTTGAGATAAGACCGATTGAAATTTCGGTTTGTGTGGGCGGTGCCACGCCCCTTTGTCTAAGGATGTTTTTATGCAGCCTATAATAGAGACCCTAGGGATAGTACTACACAGTGATAATTTCATTGCAATCGAATCATTCATTTTACACAGTGAAAATTTCATTGCAATCGGTTCATTCATTTTGCTCAGATAACGATATTTTCAAAAGGGGCGTGGCACTGCCCATTTCCCAGCGAGACGTAATCTCCCATGTTCCCTTTACATATGTAGCAAATCTCATCTTCATACCTTTAGTGACTCGCGAAATATGACCGATTAAAATTTCGGTTTGTGTGGGCGGTGCCACGCCCCTTTGTCTAATTATGTTTTCATGTAGCCTATGAAAAAGGCCCTATGGACAGTATCACACATAGAAAATTTAATTGAAATTGGTGCATTTATTAAGCCAATATTACCATTTTTAAAAAGGGGTGTGGCACCGCCCACTTTCTACAAATAAAGCAGGAATACCGAACTCAGACATGGCTTCGTATAGTCGATGCCTGATGGGACTATCGAAGGCAGCTTTGTAATCGACAAAGAGGTGGTAAGTGTCGATTTGCTTCTCATGCTTCTGCCGTAGTGTAAATATCTGATCCGTCGTGGATTTGCCTGGTCTAAAGCCGCACTGATAAGGTCCAATCAGGTTTTCCACAATTGGCTTTAGACGTTCACACAGTATGCTAGACAGGACCTTATACGCAATCGGTAAGAGGCTAATTTCACGATAGTTTTTACACTCACTACGGTCACCTTTTTTGTAGATTGGACATAGCACACTGAGATTCCAATCCTCTGGCATGCTCTCCTGAAGCCAAATGTTCTCTATGAGCTGTTGCATGCTTAAAACAAGCTCATCTCCATCCGCCTTAAACAACTCAGCTGGAAGACCATCAGCCCCAGCGGCCTTGTTGTTCTTTAGGTGGGATATGGCAGTTGTTATCTCAGCTTGGCTCGGAGGTGGACACTCGATGTTATCATCTCGGATTGGAGCACAGTCTTCTTCGGTCAAGTTTTCACACATCAATAGGCTGCAGAAGTGATCTTTATATATTCTCAGTACGCTCTGGGAGTCAGTAACGAGATGACCATCCTTGTCTTTACAGGAGAGAAGACCTGTTCCATGTACCTTTCCTTTTATCTTCTGATAGAATTTTCGGGCTTCACCTCTGTTCCTGTAATCTTCAATACACACATTATTCCGCTCCTTAAGCTCTCGTTTTTTTCGCCTGAAGAGTCGGGTCGCCTCCCGCCTCTTCTCCCTATACTTTTCATGGACAGCTCGCGTTGCCATTAGCTGCAGTTTGGCCTTGTATGCAGCATCTTGTTCCCGGGTGGCATCGCGGTATTCGTCATCGTACCAGGCATTATCGTTAAAAGGCTTCACATACCCCAGTACGGACCGCGCAGTACTTTCCATCGAGTGGGCAATATGTTGCCATTGCGCGCTAGTATTTTAGGGAGTTGGAGCATCAAGAAGTAGTTGAGTGAGTTGGTCAGAATAGGCGTTGGCTATCTCCGCGGTCTGCAGTTTAGCGATGTCCAGCTTTCTCTGTGCCTGGTTACGCAAGGTTTTCGCTCTGCTTAGCCTAGCACGCACCTTCACTGCAGTGAGGTGGTGATCCGAGTTGATGTTCGCACCTCTGATCACTCGTACGTCTAAGACACTTGACGCGTGCCTTCCATCGATTACCACGTGATCAATTTGGTTTCTCGTTACTTGATCGGGAGATATCCACGTTGCTTTGTGAATGTTTTTGTGGTCAAATCGTGTGCTGCTAATTACCATGTTCCTTGCTGCAGAGAAATCAATCAGTCTGATTCCGTTTGGCGATGTGTCAGTATACAGACTAAATTTTCCGATTGTTGGGCTGTTGGACATTCTCCCGGCCTATTTTGGCATTAAAATCTTCCATCACGATTTTAACATCATGGCCCGGGCTACGGTCATATGTTTCTTCAAGTTGGGCGTAGAATTCGTCTTTGACCTCGTCACTTTTCTCCTCCGTCGGAGCATGAGCACATATCAGCGTGATGTAGAAAAATTTTGCCTTAAGTCTTATGGTGGCGATTCGTTCACTGACAGGAGTAAACTTAGAGACCAGGTGTCGTAGTCTCTTCCCGACCACAAATCCACAACCAAACTCATGCTTATCCGCGTGGCAGCTGTAGTACACGTCACACATCCTTATCCGCGAGCATCCATATCCAGTCCACCGGATTTCCTGTATAGCAGTAATGTCAGAATTATACTCTTCGAGGACATCCGCCAGTTGAATAGAAGCACCTGGTCTGTATAGAGTTCTAACATTCCAAGTGCATATTTTCAAATCATGGTCCTTAAAACGTTTGCGGTGGTCGTCAACATTTTGGGGGTTTCTTTTTCTCTTATTTCTCATTTTATTCACTGCCATTATACTGGTGGCGAGTGGCAAGCCCAGCCCACCAGGTTCTGCATTTTATTCCTACTGCCAGGAAACATTTCAGCCGCTCATTCTGAGGCAGACGCTGACCAGGAAGCCGCCCAATATGGAACAGACGCTATGGATTTTCGCAATTTAGTTTTCGGAAGTTGTGGGTTGCTAACCCTCGTCTCCTAGAATGGTAATACGGCTGCTATCTGCACGTCCAATCCCACGATGCAACCATGCTTTAGCGGTTCAAGCCTACTTTCCTGAGACGTCTCTTTGACCATTCAGGATACATGGTTGTAATGCCTTCTAACTTTAGCTAACTTCTAAGCGGTTGCTTTGAAGTCATTGCCCGGGGAACACTTGGTCTAAGACCGGAAGTAGTTAGCTGCTTGGACAGTTCCACAAAGGAGTCGATTCTGGTCACTCCCAAGTGAGTAACAATCAGTAACTTTCCACCTCTGAGCAAAGTCCCATTCTCCCTCGATAGTGTCAACAGCAATTTCAATTATAGTGTCGAGTCAATTGGCATATCTAATAAACAGCTTCTCAAACAGTGACGTTCGGATTCGTCGGTAAAGAAGTAGGTGCCGTTAGTTGTGAATCTAAAAGTAGAAAGTGTGTTTATTCACAACAACACGAGAAGCTATCCCATACCTCGTTCATGGGGTGTAAAGGGAAATTAAGTTTTAGGGTTAAGTTCGTCCTTTGAAACTGAAACATCATATTTTCATGCAAAACCAGTGAAATTTATAGCACTGCCTACAGTGAGTGTAGTGCGTATTTCTTATACAGTTTAACCTCGATTATCCGACTCGCTCGGGACCGGACGCTAAACGGATAATTGCAAAAACACGGTTAAAAGAGGTTGCATAAACACTAGTAAATTTTTTATATTAATTTTTTTTTATAAAGAATAAATGAATTTTTGTCTATCACATAATATACATATGAATGCAGATTTCTTATTATTTAGTGTAAAATAGATACATACATACATAAGCGATAAGTCTTTTATGAGACTTTCAGAGCCATATTTCAAAATATTATCCTTGTTTTTTTTTACTAAATTGCAATGAAACCAGGGATAATAGAAGTAAATCACGGTTAATAGAGGTATTAAATCCAATCCACAGCGCTACGGTTAATATTTGTAAAGAAGGTCGGTGTAATCGAGGTTCAACTTTATTTGACAGAATTGTGAAAGTATTGAAATACTCCCCAAAATTGAGTTTATTTCTTAAAAAGGAATTCTTTAATTTTTCCTTAATAATCCGCGGGCCGCTTATTGGGAAGGGCTGCTTTATAGGAACTGGTCGTATTTTGGCACAACTATCAATGAAAACACAAAGCTACTCACGCTACTGCACACAGACACTGCATACTTTTTGACTGTTCTTCGTAGACACTTGTGCATCTACAGCAAATCCTAAAAGCGGTGACAACAAAACTTTCATTCATGCTGGTTGAACATTTTCTAGTTTGTATTTTACCACAATAGACAACTAGATTTTCGTTACATAAAATTAAATTATGGCAATGTTTCCTTGCAGTGCCAAGTTAGCTTGTTGATGTGATTGTTAAACAGTTGAAGAAAGACAACTTTCCAAGTTGCAATTCGGAATACACTTGCTTCCGGTCTTTTTTTCCTCATAATTACATTTGTATGTGAAAGAACTTACTGGGAATGTCATTAATTACAACTTTAAATAAGAATCTCTAAATAAATTTATGTGTTTGAACGTGAATGCAGACGAGTATACGTACTATACTTTATATATACGAATCTATCATATAATTAAGTCTTACATGAGAGTGTATGTATGTATTGATAATACGAGGAAGGTTATTGTGAAACTAAATAAAATCTTCACACAACGCAAGTGCGAAAATCTTCTATCAAAAGAAATAGTTGTCGAAACTTGATATATAAAATGGTTGCTATTTGTTAATATCCTATATAAGTTACAGGTATAGGATACCAAGAAAACGCTTTGCTGTTCATTTTGTTATCTCCCTATTCAAAGATGTTTCCTTATTTCCTAAGAAAATTTCAGTCGGGCAATCCGACTTACATATACCATCACCCTCAGTAAAACAAAAAATTTTCTATTATATTGATATTATTACTCCATCTCTAAAGTGGGCGGAATTGTACATTTGTATGGGAGGTACCAGAAGGGGTGGGGCTAGGCTTTCAAATTTTTTTTTGGAAAACCTTATCCTGTTATAGCTTTACCAAATATAGAATTTGGGTACGATCCCGTAGGGTGTATTGATATTATTGCTCGATTTCTAAAGTGGGCGGAATGATGTATTTGTATGGGAGGTACCAGAAGGGACGGGGCCATGTAGCCCATTTGCAATACCGTAAGTAGTTTTGAGAAAATAATAACTCGTGCAAAATTTCAAAACATTTGGTTACGTCTTTCGAAAGTGATCGTGCGAACCAGCCGGACAGCCACCAGACAGACAGACAGACAGACAGACGGACATGGCTCTAACGACTTAAAAAGTCATGAATCGAATTTGGTTCAAAGAAACCTAGGGTCTAAAGTGACTCCTTCTATGTGTTACAAATGATATATACCCTCATCCCTAAGGGTGATGGTATAAAAATGACGATTAAAAAGTGAAACTTTAACTTTCGAAATGACCCAGAAAAACGCGGAGTCACGCCATCTTAATTTTGGGACGTACAACATAGTGGTATACTCCGTTTTTAAAGATTAGGTCAAAATTGTGAGATATTCCATTTTTAAATTTGATTGTCTATCAAGCAATATGTTTGTGTTTCAAGGTAAATATATCAAAATATCATTTGAAATTACTTTAGCTTTTATTTTTTTTCTTTTAATTCAAGTCTTATGATGATGGGCTTTCATTCTCCGGCCAGCACAATTCATTTATTTTTAATGTGTGAACAATTTAATCTAATTTTGATAAATTCTAAGAATTTTTGATACTTTTCAAATTATAGCAATGTTTTTTTTTATGTTAATTTCCAAACCTGCGATTTTTGCTAGTTGCACTAGGTCATTAACTTTGCTTTGCCTATCATTAAAACATTGCGAAATGAGGCAAATGTCATTGCCAAAGTCCAGGTCTTCTAAATGTTCTTAGAAGTGTCAAACGATGTCTCATTTCTTAAAGCAAACTTTTTTCGTAATTGCATCTAGAACTACTGCGAATATCAATGGTGGCAGAAGGTAGCCTTGTTTCACACCGGCATTTGTCGAGAATGTTTCGCTGGTCCTTCCAATACGCCTGACGTGAAGCGAAGAATTGGAGTACATAGCTTTGATAAGGCTTATTTATTTTTATTGGAACTCCCTTTATTCTTAAAGCTTTTCAAATGAAATAGCCTTTTATGGAGTCGGAGGCTTTTCTAAAATCAATGAAAATGAGGTAGTGTGCGCCATTCTATTGATTGTTCAATGTTATTGATTGTTGTTGTTATTGATTCTTTTGATTGCTATGATGTTATTGTGCTTTTCCTTTTGGTCGATAATGCGCAATATTAGGTTATGAAGCTCACTCGTAATATTAGATCCTGCTGCTGCTTCTGCTTGGTCAGCCAATGATGTTGGAATTTTCTAGTTTTTTACCTTAAGTATGTTCTTTCCCGGATAAGTTTCCAAGTGTTGTCTGAATTCCAAGCTTTTTTTTTATTTTTACACCATCACCCTTAGTGATGAGGGTATATATCATTTGATACGAGAAAAAGTGTAAGGTATTAAAGTTGAAGAGTTAGACCCCATATTGATGGGGAAGGCGAAAAATCCACAACAAGCCCCGCAACTGCCCCTAGAGGGATCAAATGTACGACAGACCCCTACTAATTTTTCCGTCCTAACATTTTCCCCAAACATACCTATCCCGTAAAGATGCACCCATACAATTTTTCAAATTTGCTCCCACTGCTCCAATTTCGCCAAAGGTACCACTAGAGGAGTCAAATGTACGACCACCTCCAATATTTTTGCAAGCCGAACAGCTTGTCGGAACATATCTTCCCTTTATCTTTAACCCTTAAGGTAGTCCCCATACAATTTTTTATCTTTAATATTCTTTTTTTGTAACTATTTATGTATGAGCCGATATATGTCAATCAATATATGTTAAACTAGCGAACCCGGCGAACTTTGTCTCGCTCCAATTTTATGTCTTCAGATAAACTCAGTAGAGAATGTTTGATAAACAAAGTTTTTCGATTAGTTTTCCGCCGCAAAAACAAACAACGAAGGCGGTTCTCCAAAACTCGAAAAGACAACGTTCAGCTGGCCGCACGTAAAACAGGGAAATTCGAGATTAATTTCACATACTTCCAAGGATTGGCCTTGCTATTAATTGATTGTCGTCGGGGAATTGGAATGGATGATCAGTTGGAATTATCTAATTCGTAAGATAATGAATTCGCTTCTTTGAATTTGCTCTTTATGATCGTCTGAAATCAATTTTTTTTATCAGATTCTTGACGGACAACCGCGTACCGTTGCACAATTTCGGTTGATTCAGATTCCGTAATATGATTACGATCGATCCCACCTTTATCTGTAAATTATGCTGCATATTAAGCTAATGGAAAATTCTGTCGGATTGTTGGTCGATTCATCCTCTACGGTCACGCTGTAAACAAATTTGTTCGAATGCAGTTCTCAAGCGATTTTACTTTCTAATTTGAAATTCTAGCTATTGATGTCTTTATTCTTCTCTGCTAGTAACACACTGCCCGTAAATTAATCCAATCGAGATTTTTATACTTTTGTGCAATGCCATGAGAGAACGATATCAATTCAGTCGAAACATCAACCCGAATTTGGCCATTGCCAAGCGCTAGCAGTTGTTTCGGGAATTCAGCAGAAGATGGGAGGTTCTGGAATGCGCCCCTAATTTTTTGGTCAATTACAAGTTCTTGACATTGACGACGTTTTCAAGCATGGTTTTAGTAAATCAGCAGCATTAGACATTTTGAGCAAAATCATAGCCCCACTAAATCGTTTCAAATCCCCTCGTTTATCCTTTATCGTTCGGTCAACTACTTCCAAAGCTCGTTTAGTCGTTATCGCGTATTCGTCCGAAATGTTGATTTGGCAATCCCGCATCTAGATCGCCGTTACGAAATTCTTGGTCATTGTGTACTTTGGCTTTTCAACCGTGATAATATTCATCGAAAGTTTTAAAGTGGAATTTGCAGTTCGAATGCCTTCCAACAATGTGGCAGCTATGCCAGAGCATGCAGCGGATAACGTTATTTGAGATCTTGACCAAATTGTTGCCGGAATCAACAAAAAATTTCTTGGCTGTCCCACTCCAGTTTCATCGTGAAGCGTCCACGTTATTGTACTCTGTATTTAGCAGCGGCACATTTGTTCGAACTCTTTCGGTCAGCTCATCTAGATTATAGTCTTGCTCCCGTTAAAATTCGCGATCGAATGCATCTTGCATCGAACGATTCGACGCTGGCATTCCCAATGTCGACAGCATATTGCCGCACATCCTGTCGGGTTCGACGGATTTTTTATTTAAATATTATTTTTCGCGTTACCAACCAACATTTAACCGAAATTTTTCACCTAGACATCGTTCAAAACCATCAAATCATGCGAAAATCAATAATTTTGTCAAAAAAACAAATTTTTTTGACTTTTCCGGAATTTTCCGAGTTTTTCTCTAAGAATTTTCTATTTTTCCATTCGAGAATCCATTCTGTTACAACTACACACAAAATTCCACACAAAAAACCAATTTTCGATTATTCCAATTTCCCGACTTTTTCGAAGGATTTTCCCAAAATTATCTTACATAAAACACTCATACCAATTACGAACAATTGAATTAAAATTGAGAAAAATGGAACAGCCGTTCTCTCTTGATGAATTACTACACACTGTTTACACCGTTTTTAAACATATAAATTTCACAATAAACCGAATTTTTCCAAGCAGCACAACGAATTTTCCACCTTTATGTCATCTAAAATCATCAAATCAAGCGATACAATGAAAAATTTCGTTGAAAAAATCACAAATTTTCGATTTTTTTCCAGAATTTTCCGAGTTTTCCTCCAAGAATTTTTCTATTTTTCCTATCGAAAAGTCATTTCGGAATGATTATCCGAAATTTTCAAATTTACGTCATTCAAAATTATCAAAACACAACAAAATATAAATTTTCGTCGAAAAAAAATAATAATTTTCCAACCAAAATTTTCTATTTTTTCAACCGAAAAGCCACTGCCGAACAATTGCTCACAAAAAGTTATACAAAAACTCAATTCGCGATGCAAAATGTTTCTAAAAAAATCCAAATTTTTCGAGTTTTTCCGGATTTTTCCGAGTTTTCCACCGAGAATGTTTCCAATCGGAAAGTCATTTCGGATTAATTATCCAAAATTGTTCACTGTTACATCGTCCAAAATTATCAAATCTTACGATAATATGCAAAATTTCGTTGAACAACAAATTCAAACTTTTTGAATTTTTCCGGAATTTTCCGCATTTTTCAACAAAAATTTTCCATTTTTCTATTCGAAAAGCCATTTTGTAACAATTGCACACAAAATTCCATACAAAAAGGCAATTTTCGATATTTCCAATTTTCTGACTTTTCCGAAAGATTTTTCCAAAATTTTCTTTCACATAAACCTGCTCCTGGTAATAACAAACAGTTGAAAAAAAGTTTGAGCAAAATCGGCCCAGCCGTTCTCAATTGATGAATTACTATACATTTTTGCCACCATTTTTATATATATAGATATATCGAGATACAGTGATTTGTAACCGACAAAAGCACAACTATCGTGCTATAAAGGGTTTAAACTAAAAAAAAACTTAAAATCGTTAAAAAAAACCCGAATTTTTAGTCTTTCGCCAAAAAATTCATAACTCTTAAAATTGATTATGGATTTTTATAATTGGGATGCTGTTTTCTTTGAAAAAGGGTCAGCTATCTTAAAAAAATGCAAAACTAGGGTTTGCATTGCGTTTTCTATTTTTCCTACGACAATAAATAAATTGTTTACCCCAAATTTTACAGAAAAATTTCAGTTTTTCATGTTGGTTAAATCACTAGCATCGAAACGACATTAAACTTAATTTCCCTTTGCACCCCATGAATGAGGTATGGGATAGCTTCTCGCGTTGTTGTGAATTAACACGCTTTCTATTTTTAGATTCACAACTAACGGCACCTACTTGTTTATCGACGAATGCAAACGTCACTGTTTGAGAAGCTCTTACTAGACACGCCGATTGACTCGACACTAATACTGCGAAGTTGCTGTCGACAACATTCGAGGGGAGCCGACAATGAAGGAAAAATTTATTTTTGTTTTTTAAGATGACTGGAACCAGGATTTGAACCTGTGATCTCCCGCATGGTAGTCGCGTGTTCTAACCACTATGCCACAGCCGGTCCCAAATCATCGAAACGACATTCCTGATTTAAAAACTGTCAAGGAAGAGTTTTGTTGTCTTTAACTTAAGTGGTTATATATGAAGATCGGGTAAGAGATACCCAAAATATTAGGGAAATATTAAGTATACATCCAAAAATGTAAAAAAAAAAATTTCAAAAATTTTTATTAAAAAACGGTGCCTAAGAAAATTTTTTAAGAATCATTTTAGTGTTTAGGAGGTAAAATCTATGGAAAAAGTGTTATGAAGTTTTATTTGCACAGAAAAGTCGAAAATTTGAGGGCTGATGTAATAGTTTGCACTTAGCGGAGTGCCACTTATATGCTATCGGAAAATGTAAACAAGCCTAACAAATTCAAATATTTTGTTAGTAATTTTTCACTTTAAAGGCGTACGATTGTCGCGTTCGCCATTCTGGAAATGTCCATAGATATTGAATTTAATATTCGTCTTTTTATACCATCACCCTTAGGGATGAGGGTATATATCATTTGATACGACCCAAAAGTGTAACACATAGAAGGAGTGACTTTAGACCCTAGGTTTCTTTGAACCAAATTCGATTCATGACTTTTTAAGTCGTTTGAGCCATGTCCGTCTGTCTGTCTGGTGGCTGTCCGGCTGGTTCGCACGATAACTTTCGAAAGACTCAACCAAATGTTTTGAAATTTTGCATGAGTTATTATTTTCTCAAAACTACTTACGGTATTGCAAATGGGCTACATGGCCCCGCCCCTTCTGGTACCTCCCATACAAATACATCATTCCGCCCACTTTAGAAATCGAGTAATAATATCAATACACCCTAAAAATTTTGAAAGCCTAGCCACGCCCCTTCTGGTACCTCCCATACAATTCTACCTTTCCGCCCACTATAGAGATGGAGAAATAATATCAATAAATTAAACGTAATCGTACCCAAATTCTATTTTTAGTAAAGCTATAAGAGGATAAAGTTTTGGAGAAAAAAATTGGAAGTCTATTCACGCCACATCTGGTACCTCCCATACACATCTGGTACCGCCCACTTTGGAAATCGATTAATATTATTAAAAGACCTAACGCGATCGTGCCCAAATTCTGTATTTGGTAAAGTTTAAGCAGTATAAAGTTTTGGAGAAAAAATCTGGAAGTCTAGACACGCCCCTTCTGGTACCTCTCATTAAATGTACAACTCCGCCCACTTTAGAAATAGGGTAATAATATCAATACACTCGACACGATCGTGCCCAAATTCTGTATTTTGTTATGTTATAACAGGACAAAGTTTTGGAGAAAAAATTGGAAGTCTAGCGACGCCCCTTATGGTACCTCCCATACAAATGTACCTTTCCGCCCACTTTAGGGATGTACTAATAATATCAGTACACCCAAGGCAATCGTGCCCAAATTCTGTAATTAGTAAAGCTATAACAGGATAAAGTAATGGAGAATAAATCTGGAAGCCTAACCACACCCCTTCTCGTACCTCCCATATGTACCACTCCGCCCACTTCAGAAATCGAGTTATAATATCAATATATCAGAAAATTATTTGTTTTACTGAGGGTAAGGGTAAATGTAAGTTGGGTTGCCCGACTGAAACTTTCTAACTGGTTTTAATTACAAATCGGTTAATTTCAATAACTCAAGACTTAAACAATATCTTATATTGGGTGATGGTATTTATCAGTCAGTTTAACTGACTGAAATTTCTGTACTGGTTTATATTTATTTGTATAAGAGCAGGACAACCAAAAATTCTTAAAAAAATCAATTTTTGTTCAAAATTAAATTAAAATTATGAAATTTATGCCGCGGTTTATTTTGCAACACTGTTTTATTAATCAACGATGTTAAATTGATCTCGATTATGCTTTACAGTATTGCTTTCTTGTGAAACTAGTAGATTTTGAGTACAATTAAATATGACATCTTTTTTCCCACACATACAAATGAACCCCACTAATGGACAACCCTGCCAAGTAGAAGCAACTTCGTGTTGTGTTTGCACATCTAACCATGCTCCTTAATGCAGCCACATGTATTAGCCACATAGCGCTAACGCTGTCTGAGACGACGATTTCTTTCCCAGTTTGATAGCAATAGTTATGATCTTAAGTGTTCAATGGAGATAATTCAATCGGTAGTCACTTCATATATACGTATATATGCACTGCATGCATGCATAAGTACATGAATGTAGAATTACATTATGTAGCTACGAACACATAATGGCAGAGTTCATTTTTTGTAACAATGAGACTAACACCACCACATGTCCTGGGATGACTTTAGCAAAGTGTTCTCTAATCTGAGAAGTGTGTCAACATGTTGATAAACCACATTCTACATGTTGGACTTTTACCAAAATCTAATTAAAGTTGTAACAAGTCGAATACTAATCTTTACTACACTTTCGTCCATGTACTTGGAAATTGTTTCCATGCTAAACGTAAGTATGTATGTATGTGCAACTGCTGTGTTCGCCCATACATACATACATGTTCGGTTCACAGTATGTACGGATGTGTTCGAGAGTGTGTGCTTGGACTCCATTTATTGTTCAAATTAATTGAATGTATTAAAAATAATTTAATTTGTTCCCCCATTCTTTGTAGCAGAAAAAGAGAATAAATGAATAAAGAGTCAAAGTGGGTAAAAAAGTGAAAATAGGATAGCCGGAATGAAATTAAGAAGGAGAAAATAGACTAATAATTACGCCAAATAATGCATGCCCACATGCACAAACATACGCATTTACATACTATGCCAACACGAAACAGACAAAGCGATATATACAATAATGATTTGCAGCGACATTAAATGTCTGGCATTAGCTAATTTAACAGTCTTTAGTGAGAATTTGTCGGATGTTCATCTCAATTATCGTGTCAGCGTAGAACTTCTCGCACAAAATATCGCAAGCAATAAAAAACACATCTGACATTCAAAAAGTTAAAGCCATTTTTCGTTTTCGAACAATGGGGCAGAGCCAGGCTGACAGTTGCAGAGCACAGGCAAGGAGCGTCGCAAACGCGGTTAAATAAAATCAATGACTGTGAAAACTTTAATTGAAAAACTATGAAAATCCGTTTTGTTTTTTATGCGACTTAAACAGAACCCAGCGAACGCTGAAGAATTGCTAGTTTGTTCTTCGACAAGAGCAAGTTGTGTTTCTCTCTTCTCCGGATTTACCTGGTTTTATGTTTCCAAAAAGTTTTTTAATCGAATGCGATAAAAAAAACAACGAAGATGAGACTTTATATAAAAAGTCTTTCTGTACTTTGTGTAATGGTAACAGTGTGGAAAATGTGAAATGTCTGATTCCGTTTACAATCAAAGTCAACACAGTGGTCTGTGGTAGCTCATGTATAGACATTTAAAATTGTAAGTGGAAAGAAAATTGGGAGATATTTTATTTGAGCCAAATAAATTAATGTAGTCTTGTATTTCTGGGCTGTTGACAAATTGATGAACGAAAAACCTGCAGTCAGACAAAATAACAAACGACTTTCACAAAAATGTAATGGTTTATTTGGTGTTTGAACACACAATCCTATGTACCAAAGTTTTCTGTATAAAAAGCAATTCTTCCTTTAAAAAAGGAAGTATTTTTGTCGATGATAAGTGGATCCTTTAGGACAACCCTTAACACCAAACGACTTGATTGATAAAGCTTGTGCTCTGTGTTTGGTAGGACCAGCGCCTCGACTCAACTCATGCTTATGAGATGCTCACTGAATCAAAATTAGCCCGAATACAAACAGAGACAGGACAAAGTGGTAAAGCCCTACTTGGACAAGCTGAAATTCCAAGTTCTATCTCATCCGCCGTTTTATCCATGCATCGCTTCTTCCGACTACTAAAACGATTTGAATTAAAATTGTTTCGTTTTTATACCAACACCCTTAGGGATGAGTGTATATATTATTTGATACGAGAAAAAGTGTAGCGCATTAAAGGAGACGAGTTAAAACCCTAGTATCTTAAGACTCAATTCGTTACAGGACTTTTTAAGACGATTGAGCTGTCTTGCCTTGCTGGATGGCTGGTGAGCAGTAGGGGCGTGGCCAAAAATTTATTTCTTTAATTCGCCTTTAAATTATCCTTATTCTAGGGGTGACCGCCACAACTTTTTTTTTCGGCCAACCCTAATGTACACTGAATTTAGTAACATTTTGCCAAGGTAAGCTTTAATTGAACGTTGATTTACGAAAAAAAAGTCGGAGACGTTGTGCTGTCCCTTATGGTACCTCCTATATAAATAAATCAAATTTTTACGGTTTTGATACATGTCTCTCGATCGAAAGTCTATCTACAACCGTTTACGCTCCATAAGCAATCAAATAATAATACATGGGCAAGGCCACCGTCAGTAACATCACGTTCGTATACTTATTTGGTGAATATCTTTACTAAATACTATTATTTCTCCCAACTTGAGAGCGGCACATGAAATAACTCGTCATAACTGTTGTTTCATACGCAGACAATTTTGCTGTATCTCGTTTTGTTGTGAAGTTATGACCATTTTAAGCCGACAGTAACGTCACCGGATTTTGGAAGTGTGTTTTGAGGTTACTGAACGTTTGTGTAAAAATTAGCGAATTGAAAAGAGTTTATGTTTATAATTGCCCAGTATTTAAAAAAGAAAGGCTGAAAAATGATTTTTATCCAAAAGGTGGGCTTAAATTTTATGTTTTAATCACGTAATCGCCATAAAAGCAGTGTCAGTAACGTCACACGTACGAATTTCGGTAGGATTTTCGGGTCTTTTTTCTCTTGGGTTAATAGAGGGACCCTAAACGACCAAAAAATCATCGTAGAGGAGTTTTAAGATTCAACCTGGGAGATATTAAGACTAAACCAGTCTCATAAAAAAAATTGTAGCAAATTGGGCTCGACCTTTAGAGCTGATTTTTGTATGTTAGAGTGTTAGTTAATTAAATTATCTCTTCAATAATGTGTATAGTAGACCATTTCATTTTACCAATTTTTTCGAAAAGTCATTGGGATAAAATATTTTCTAATTCTACTTTAAAAAACAAAAATTTTGGTATATAAAACTTGAAAATTTATCAACGTTTAGGGGTCGCGCGGGAGTGTGATGCAAGGTAAAGCTTCTGATCGGTTTAACTTGGCAAACCCAGAGTGATCCTTGCCAATTGCACTTCAAGTCTACTCACAGAGCTCCGTATTCGTAGTACTACTGCGGACGGAGTACCTCCACGTGGTGACGCCTGGAAGCGTGCCTCTGACACCCGTCAGAGCACGACTAACTGTGAGGGGCGAAACCTAAAACCCAGGCACGTCTGCTCAGAGTGAGCGGTACCCTGGTCAGCGTCTGACCCAGAATGGGCGGCTGTAATAAAATCCTGGCAGGAGGAGAAAACTGCGACGTGGTGCGCTGGGCTTGCAACCCGCCACTGACGTATAACCAATTGCAATGAAAAGAAGTAAGAAAAGAATAAAATGGACCCCCCAAAATGTTGACGACCACCGCAAACGAATTAAGGACCATGATTTAAGGATATGCACCTGGAATGTTAGAACACTGTATAGACCAGGTGCCTCTATCCAACTGGCGGAAGTCCTCGAAGAATACAAGGCTGACATAACCGCTTTACAGGAAATCCGGTGGACGGGACACGGGTGCTCGCGCATGAAGACGTGCGACATCTACTATAGTGGCCATGCGGACAAGCACGAGTTTGGATGTGGATTTGTGGTTGGCAAGAGACTGCGACACCTAGTCTCAAGGTTCAACCCGGTGTGTGAACGTATAGCCACCATAAGAGTCAAAACAAAGTTTTTCCACATAACACTTATATGTGCCCATGCTCCGACAGAAGAGAAAAGCGATGAGGACAAAGACGAGTTCTACGAGAGCCTAGAAAATGTATATGACCGTAGCCCGAGCCATGACATTAAAATTGTACTAGGCGATTTTAATGCTAAAATAGGCAGGGAAACCGCATTTGAGCCTACCATCGGAAAATTCAGTCTGCACACCGAAACGTCGAACAATGGCATCAGACTGATTGATTTCTCTGCGGCAAGAAATATGGTAGTTTGCAGCACTAGATTTGACCATAAAAATATTCATAAGGCAACATGGTTATCTCCAGATCAATTGACGAGGAATCAGATTGATCATGTGGTAGTCGATGGAAGGCACGCATCGAGTGTTCTGGACGTACGAGTGATTAGGGGTGCGAACATTGACTCCGATCACTTCCTTACCGCAGTTAAGGTACGCACAAGGCTAAGCATGGCGAAAAACGTACGTAACCAGGCACAACGAAAGCTGGACATCGGTAAACTGCGGACCACAGAGGTAGCAAACGCCTACTCCAACCACCTAACTCAACTGCTGCGGAATGCTCCAACCCCTGACAATATAACCTCGCAGTGGCAAAATATAGCCGACTCCTTAGAACGGGCTGCGAGAAGCGTACTTGGGTACTCAAAGCCGTCTCAAGAAGATGCCTGGTACGATGATGAATGTCGCAATGCCACGAGAGAGACGGTTGCTGCATACAGGGCGAAACTGCAGCCAATGGCAACGCGAGCTGTTCGTGAACGGCACAGGGAGAAGAGACGACAAGCAACGCGTCTTTTTAGAAGAAAAAAGAAGGAGCTGAAGAAGAGGCAGGACGAGTGTACTGAGTTGCTCCGAAGTAGAGGGGAAGCCCGAAAATTCTACAAGAGAGTGAAAGCGAGAATGCGTGGAACAGGGTTGCCCTCCTGCAAGGACAGCGATGGTCAGCTAGTGACGGACCCGGATAACGTTCTGAAGATATGGAGAGATCACTTTAGAAATTTACTGGATACTGACACCACTCCAGAAGACCCCGCTCCAATCCATGACGATGGTATTAACTGTCCACCTCCGAGCCAGAGCGAGATACGTATGGCCATCTCCCGCCTTAAAAACAACAAAGCTGCTGGAGCCGATGGTCTCCCTGCTGAATTGTTTAAGGCTGGCGGGGAGGAGCTTGTTAGGAGCATGCATCAGCTCATGGAGAACATCTGGCAAGAGGAGAGCATGCCCGGGGATTGGAGTCTCAGTCTGTTATGTCCCATATACAAGAAAGGAGATCGTAGTGAATGTAAGAACTACCGTGGAATAAGCCTATTACCAATTGCGTACAAGGTCCTTTCAAGCATATTGTGTGAACGTCTAAAGCCAATTGTAGAAAAACTAATTGGACCATATCAGTGCGGCTTTAGACCTGGCAAATCTACGACGGATCAAATATTCACCTTACGACAAATCCTGGAAAAAACCCATGAAAAGCAGATCGACACCTACCACCTCTTTGTCGACTACAAAGCTGCCTTCGACTCTCCGATAAGGAATAGGCTTTATGAGGCCATGTCTGAGTTTGGTATTCCTGCAAAGCTGATTAGACTTTGCAAATGTACCTTAGACAACACCAAATCCTCGGTTAAGATTGGTAAGGATCAGTCTGAACCATTCAACACGGAAAGAGGTCTCAGGCAGGGCGATAGCCTGTCCTGTACACTATTTAACATAGTTATGGAGAAGGTGATGAGAAAGGATGGTATCAACATGTCTGGCACCATATTCCACAAAAGCCACATGCCACTAGCCTACGCCGATGATATAGATATCATTGGCCGAAATCTGCGGGATGTTACTGCAGTTTTCTCATCGCTAGAAAGGAGTCAGCAAAAATGGGTTTAGCGGTCAACGAGGACAAAACAAAAATAATGATTTCGACGAACAAAGAGTCCTCTCGATGGGGACGCACCGTGAACGTTGACAATTATTGTTTTGAGGTAGTCGACGAATTTACCTACCTCGGATCTTCCGTCAACAAGATGAATAATGTCAGCCAAGAAATTAAACGGAGAACAGTGCTAGCCAATAGATGTTTCTACGGACTTCGGCAGCACTTTAGTAACACCACCTTCTCTCGGAATACTAAGAAACAGCTGTACCAGGTGCTTATCTTACCTGTTCTGTTGTATGGTGCCGAATCATGGGTGCTTACTACAACGGACATACAAAACCTGGGAGTATTCGAGAGAAAAGTACTCCGAAAAATATATGGACCTTTCTGTGTCGAAGGCCAGTTTCGCCATCGGATGAACCATGAGCTGTATGAGCTTTACCACGACATCGACGTAGCTAAAAGAGTCAGAATCCAACGACTTCGATGGCTGGGACATGTTGCCAGGATGGATGTAAATGCTCCAGCGAGAAAGGTGTTTGAAGGCGAACCAGAAGGACGGCGCAGAGCAGGGAGACCCAAACTCCGTTGGAAGGACCAAGTGGTAGGCGATGTGCCATCATCTGGTAGGACTAACTGGAGAACACACGCAGAAGACCGAAGCGTGTGGAATTCTTTATTACTTCAGGCCTCAAATTTATGAACTACGTTTCGTAAATTGTAATTGGCCACTTAAGTAAGTTAGGGGTCGCGCAAAATCGTTTAAGGTTTTTGGCTGCAAAAAGGCATGTATCAAAAATACTGATTTACTTATATGATTAAAAGTTGTGATACGCTTGACCGATTTTGATCAGAATAGACTTGTTTTAAAGGTAATAATATTTCACACATTTTCTGTGAAGACATCAAAACATTTCAGATAGTAGTTTGAGTTTAAGAACCCATCAAACCTAAAAATTTGAATATTTTAATTCAAAATTTACCTACTTTTGCCCATTAAAAAATTATTTTTTTTTTAGTTTTGGATCTAATTTTTGTATATCTTTAAATGCACAATTGACTCTTCTTTTGATGTATAACATAATGAATAGAATTTTTAATTGTGGCTGAAATTTTTACTATTTCGCTGGTGATGAGCTAAATGGATTAATTCAGATTAACATTTTTGTGGTCAAAATTTACCTTCAAAACTTGTTTTAAGTGTCCTCTTGCAACACAAGCCCCATTAAACGACATTTTGTTGATAGAATCTTAAAAATTACCACAAATCAAATGAAATGAGAGCAAATGTTGCACTCAAAACTTTTTTGTGGCATTTATGGTATATAAGTGACATCGCGTTCGACTTTTTTCTTTTCGACCCCACGCATACCGAAGGAACTTTAATTATAATTACATCTGAATTAAAGCATCCTGGTGACCAAGATTGCGAAGGAAATGTTACAAAAATGATTTCAGAAAATACTATGAAATTCTTCGATATTATTGAAGTAGGCAGCAGTTTTCTTGCTATCCACCCGTCAAATTGGCCCAAGAATGAGAATTGTAAACGGATTAAAGAAATTGTGAAAAACATCAGCGTTGTCAACGATTGCTATTGGGCTTATTAAAACTCTGAACAACACTTTGACGAAGGATAATAACCAGCAAAACTAATTAGTACAAGTCATCTAAAAACGCAATAAAACATACAAAAAGAACACAAAAGCTGTTATCGTGTCCAATTTGAAAAAAATCTTCTTTTTAATTACCTAAATCGTTTTCCTTACTAAAAATATACATAGTAAACAGTTTTCGTTTAATTTTTATCACTATTCATTATTATTGCTGCTGCTGAACATATGTCATAGGCATGGTACTGCCGTACACCAAAAGTATCGTTAGAAAGTGTTTGTCAATTGTGCATTTAAAGATATGCAAAAAAAAATTAGAGCCAAAACTAAAAAAAATAATTTTTTAATGGGCAAAAGTAGGTAAATTTTGAATTAAAATTTTTAGGTTTGAAGGGTTCTTAAACTCAAACTACTATCTGAAATGTTTTGATGTCTTCACAGAAAATGTGTGAAATATTATTACCTTTAAAACAAGTCTATTCTGATCAAAATTGGTCAAGCGTATCACAACTTTTAATCATATAAGTAAATCAGTATTTTTGATACATGCCTTTTTGCAGCCAAAAACCTTAAACGATTTTGCGCGACCCCTAAACGTTTTCAAGTTTTATATACCAAAATTTTTGTTTTTTTAAGTAGAATTAGAAAAAATATTATCCCAATGACTTTTCGAAAAAATTGGTAAAATGAAATGGTCTAGTGTATAGCTTGAGGGTTGAAATTGGTTTCTGATCAGTTTTGCATCATTAAAATTAAAATTTGTAAATTTTCCCTACTTTTCAGTCATAGCGGCTATTTAGTACGAAAACTGTTGAATTTACTTCTGTTTTTGTTTTTTTTTTGCAAAAAATTTGTGAAATTTCTTCCTAAATGGTGATAAAAAATTTGGGTCAGTATTTTGAACTAAAGCCAGGACACTCTGTAAAATAAAAACACATTATTATCGAAAAAAAAAACAAAAGTCTTTATTAATTCAGACTTGTTAATTTTTACAAAATTAAAGCATCGCTTCAGTTGAAGTTTTTTTTTAACGTAAATAAACATAAAATATCACAAAAAAAGCAATCTTCATTGTATCCCTGCTGAGCTGCTATTTCGTCCCCAATGGTACGGATTTGGTGCGAAGACGAAATGTCACGAATGTTTTTTGCGTTTGCGAAAATTGTGGCCGTATCCAAAATGGTGTATATTTTTTAAACTCTTCTTCAGCAACTTCCGCAACTAGTATTTGCGATTGGGTATATTGGAACGCCTCAACGAATTACCGTGCATTGTTTACTATGCAGTGACGAGCTTTTTCCTTTTGTACTCGTCGTATTTGTCGCTTTCTTTTAGTTTTTTTACATAACGATTGTCTCTTTTTGCACCAGGAATCGGAGTCTAGCAATTAAATACCAAATTATTAAGCAAAAAAAGTAAAAAAAAATTATAATAATCCGTCAGTAACGTCATACAATTTTTTTTCCAAAAATACCCTGCTATGTGCTAGTAATGCTTCATTTAAGCATTGATAATGAAAGTACTTCAAAAATACTCAAAAAAAATCAGCTCATCCAACCTCTTTTATAATTAGTTAATGCATAAAAAAACATTTTATAAAAATTTGTCAGTAACGTCACCATTTATTTGCGGCTGATTACTTTAAGCCTTAATTGGTCCAAAACCCAAGCTTTGTACACAAATTTGCCTGCTAATCAATACTATAATTTTAATTAAAAATCGGAAGGAATTACAGAACATAATATATGGGGTGATAGTATTTATCAGTTAGTTTACTGAACTGACAGAAATTTGTATACTGGTATTATTTTACTTTGAACTTTTTTCACATCAATTCAGTTTTTGTAGACATTCAATAACACACAACATCTGGTTGCGGCGCTAAGTATTACCCTATGGAAAGTGCTGAAATTTTTTGAAAATCATATACAATCGCCCGATTCTAAATGGCAATTCCCCGGGAATTTTTGCCCTTCTCCCTACTTCCTTATTCTAAACGAAATTCGAAAGTAGGGAAAACCTCCCCTGGAATAAAGTAGGTATTACGAATGTAAATAAAAGGGAGAAATTGATGACAGATTTTGCGGAAAATTCCGACAACAAGGGAATTGTACTAAAAAATAAAAGTATTTAATAATTTAATGATTAAAGTACAAAACATTTCGCAGCCTTTGGGAAGGGATAGATTTTTTTTGTTAAGGTAAGCTCGCAATTCGCTGGAACTTCAAGTAAATGAGTCTTGCCACGCACCAGGATGGTAGGTGTCATCGTACCGTATCTTTAGCTCATGATCACCCACCTGTAAATAGTTTTTTTTAATTATAAAGATGAAGCTTCAATAAAATCACTCACTAAACTAAAGTTTTAAGCTGTGGTTTCCCAAACTTTCCCTATCCCCGTCTGATAGCCACCTTCAACAAAGAAGCTAGGAATTACCCATAATTACACAAGCGGGGAAATTGCACAGAGTTTTCTGCTTTAGATATCATCACAAACGCTTCACTGAACATTTTTATATTATTTTTTTTTTTGTAGGTATTTATTGTTTTTATTCACGTTATTCGCTTTGAAAATTAAAACTTCATAAAAATAATTTGCAAATTGTTAGCCAAGTATTCAGGGGAGTATTCAGAATCGGACTGTATGTCAGTATTGTTCTGACATTTGTGAACTAGTGTTTGCGCGAAATTTGATAATGATTTTCAGCGAAAATATTCCACTTGCGCTGTGACAACAGAGCAAACAAGTCAACGTTGAAGATTGCGGCACAACAAGGGAAAGCCATGTAACAGCATCGGAACATCCCGCCCATCTAAATAACTGAATTAACACAAATAATTGTTACTAATCACCCTTTTTCCTAAGTGTTGGCACTTCCATGTAGTATCAATTACTCTCCAACATAATGTAAGTTAGGTTCGTTTGACTAATGGCACAATACGGACGAGAGGACCTTTTATTGGAGTACTTATTTACTTTATCTTTATTTACACTTCTACAAGAAAACATGCCAATGAGCACTTCAGCATTATGATAGTCTTCCAGCGACACATGTTTCTCCAGCAATTCATCGATTTCCTCCTTAAGACTTTTAGAAGTTTCTGCGAAATCTAATTGGGCGGCAACTAGAGTGTTCAAAACCGAAAATCGTTGAACCGTTTTTTTCTCCAATCCCGTATGCCGGTTTTTCCAAAAATTCCATTTTAACCGGGTTTTTGATGTAGGTTAACCGGCTTTTCACAAAAGGGGGTAAAAATACTATTATTATAGGTTAAGTTACTTGGAAGTTTTTTCGTAGAATATTTCCAGCATAGTTCTGGGCAAATCGGTATATGGAAGATTGTTTATGCTTATACGATATCTTTGGGAATATCTTAAAAGATGCTTTCATTGAAATTTTCTTAAACATAACAAAAATTTGTCTGAAAGATGCTACTAGATAAATGTTTCCTCTCATCTTGAAAAGTGTGCGAAGCCGTCGGTATTCATATGAAAAACTTTAATGGCGGTTGTCTCCTGAACTAAGCATAAAATAGCAAAAAGGATCTAAATTTATGATCACCATACAATAGTTGGGAAATCACTAAGGCAGTTGGAATCTCATATAAAAAATGGTTGGGACCTCAATCAGAAATGGGCGGGAAGCCGTCGATATTCATTTGCAAAACTTTAAGTGCAGTTAATTTTTTAAAATTAGTGTCCTTTCGGAAAACAAGCTTAATTTGTGATCACGGTACAATAGTTGGGAAATCAATAAGATACAGTTGAAATTTAATATTAAAATAGGTTGAGAAATTAACTTGAAATGGGTGGGAAACCGTCGATTCATATGAACAACTGAAGTGCCTCTATCTTACAAACTACTGGCCCAAGTCAACTTATCATACACTAGAATTATGTATATATGATTTAGGGATGCTAAACGGGATTGCTTTTGCTAAATCCCGGCATCCCGGGATTTTTCGGGATGCTGGAATTTTTTGGGATCCCTGAATTTTTTGGGATTTTGTGATTCTTTTTTATGTTCTTTTTTTAATAACTGATTTATAAAACATAAATTTTACTGTTATTTATTGTTTTAAATAGTTTCTTAAAAAGATTACAACACATGATTTTGGGACTCAATTCTGAGAACTGCCCGGCAAAGTAGCCCCAAAATGAAGAAGTTCTGCAACAATCGTTTTGTCAAGTTACATGCCAAAATAATTTAATATAGATTTGAAGTTAGTAATTGTCGAATAGGGGAATTGGTCACTTTTTATACCATCACCCTTAGGGATGAGGGTATATATCATTTGATACGAAAAAAAGTGTAACGCATTAAAGGAGACGAGTTAGACCCCAAGTATCTTAAGACCAAATTCGTTTCGGAACTTTTTAAGACGATTGAGCTATGTCCGTCTGTCTGGCTGGATGGCTGGTCAGCAGGATAACTCGAGTAATCCTTAACGGATCGGTATGAAAATTTACCAGTATTAATATTTTTCAAAACGAACTTATGGGATTGTAAATGGGCCGAGTAACCCCACCCCTTCTGGTACCTCCCATACAAAATTACCTATTTTTGGAAAATTAATATTTCTTCCATAACTTCCAAACGGACAACTGTAGGATGTTTGAATTTGGTCAGTTTATTTATCTTGCAAAAGTAGACAAACCCTAAGAAAACCGAAACCATTGCCCCACCCATTCTGGTACCTCCCATACAAATGACCGAATTGACCCTCATACTTTTACATACATATCTTTTTTGTTAGTAAACAGAATTCACTCAAATTTTGCGTGTGATATTCGCTTATGAAAAGTTGAATTAGGAATGAATATGGACTATATCGGTTCACGCCTTCTGGTACCTCCCATACAAAATTACCTATTTTCTGGAAAATTAATATTTCTCCCATAACTTCCCAACGGACACTTGGGGGGTAATGAATATTTGTCGATAAATTTATGTTGTGATAGGAGGCGAAACCTCAGAGAGCCTAACTATTTGACACACCCCTTCTGGTACCTCTTATACAAATGACCAAACCCACCCCCATAGTCTAACATATATATCTTTTTTGTAAGTAAAGTGAATTCACTCAAATTTTGCGTATGATATTCGCATGTGAAAATTAGACTCAGGAATGAACATGGATTATATCGGTTCACGCCTTCTGGTACCTCCCATACAAAATTACCTATTTTTGGAAAATTAATATTTCTCCCATAACTTCCAAACGGACACTTGGGGGGTAATGAAAATTGATCGGTAAATTTATCTTCTGATAGAAGGCAAAACCCCAGAAAATCTAACTATTTGACACACCTCTGTTGATACCTCCCATACAAATGACCGAACCCACCCCCATAGTCTCACAGGCTCCACGAAAAGCCCCCCAATGAAATAACGCCCAAACGAGAAATGAAATATTCCCCAAATTTTTTTCATACATTTTTGGGTGTTATTTCATATGAAATAACTCCCAATTTGTTTGGGCCGTTTTTCATTTTTCTTTGGGAATTATTTCATTCCTCATTTGGGGTTTTCAAATTATGAAATAATCTACAATGAAATAACACCCAACAAATTTTTTTAAATTGGGGATTGTTTCATATCGTGTATTATTTGGGTGTTATTTCATTTTTTATTCGGGGGTTATTTCATTTTTAAAGCTGTTGGTTTTTAGGGGTTATAATTATATAATTATATAATTATATAAAAATAGGCCTTTTACAAGAAAACTTTTAGCATGTAAATATATTACAATAACTTTTGAATGTTTACAGATATTTCCATTTGTGTTCATATTGACGGATAGAAAATCAACGAACATTTTTTCATTTTGAGAATTCGATTAGTTCACACTAAGAATGGAATTTTTTTTAAATTTGTAAGAGTTCTTTAAAAGGAAGAATTCAATAAAAGCAGAGAGTTTGATTTCCTTGCGAACACTGAAGGTGGTTGTGTAAAGGCCAAACGTAAAAGGCAAATTGTCTTCCGAACTGCAAAAGTAGAGCAGGACTACAACGATCTATGATCCACACGATTCATTTCAATAATTTTGCGACTTTGCTGTTGGTCCATATTGACTTCATGAAATCCTTGTTGAAACTGACTCTTTAATGAATTTTGGCCATAATTTCATTTTTGTTGCTGATGGGGTTTATTTCATTGGGGGTTATTTCATTTTCATCATTGGGTGTTATTTCATATGAAATAACTCCCAAATATTGGGGGTTGTTTCTTTTTCGCTTTGGACTTTATTTAATTTTTTTTGGATGTTATTTCATTCTCTGTTTTTGGGTGTTATTTCCTATTTTTTGGGGTTTATTTCATTGGGGGTTATTTTCTGGGCGTTATTTCATTGGGGCTTTTCGTGGAGCCGTCTCATACATATCTTTTTTTGTAAGTACACTGAATTCCGTAAAATTTTGCGTAAGGTGTACGGTTATGAAGATTTTAATCAGAAATGAATATGGACTATATCGGATCACCCTTCTGGTACCTCCCATACAAATTGAGTTTGTTTGGAAAATTTATATTTCTCAAATAACTTCTAAACCGGCATAATCAAATTTGGTCAGTTAATTTATATTGTAATAGGAGGCAAAGCCTCAGCAACCCTAACTATTTGGCACACCCCTTCTGGTACGTCATATATAAACATATGGAATATTTCCCCTTAACATACGTATCATTTTTGTATGTACATTAAATTCAGACAAATTTTGCCAAGGTAAGCGATCATTGAACGGTGACTTACGAAAAAAAATAAGACACGTTGTGCTGCCCCTAATTGTACCTTCTGTACAAATAGGTCAAATTTTGTATGTTTTTGATCTACATGCAGACAAAAAATAATACATAAGTAATTTTATTTTAAAAATCAATTTTAATTACTCAAGACTTAAACAATACCTTATATTGGGTGATGGTATTTATCAGTCAGTTTACCTGACTCAAATTTCTGTACTGGTTTACTAGCAATTCAATTTTTGGAGCGAAGCTCCCATACAAGTGTTCGCAGAAATCTGCGAGTTGTTAATAGATTTTGGTGAATTTATTGTTATTGTTTTTTAATATTTTTTTTAAAATATTTTTCAAATTACCAGGAGCGGGTTCTGACGTAACTTGAATATAAAATTTGTCAAAAATTAAAATTGTCACAAATTGTGAAAAAAAATAAAATTGTCACAAATTTTTTTTAATTTGTGACAAAATTTGTTAAATTTTGCTTCGTCAATAATCGCCTCTGTCCATTTGAAAAACACTAAAAAAATTCATCAAAATCTGTTAACAACTCGCAAAGTTCTTCGAACATTAAGAATTTACTTTCGAGTACTTGTATGGGAGCTTCGCTCCAAAAATTGAATTGCCCGTGAAAAACTTAAATGAGCTGATCTAGAAAAACTGAGAGATACGTATATATTTTTAGAATCTGGTCAGTTTGATCATGGGTGAAAAATCGTGTCGTACAGTGTAATATAACAATATAATAAAAAACTTAATTTGCCTTTGCACCCCACGAATGAGGTATGGGATAGCTAATCGCGTTGTTGTGAATTAACACGCTTCCTATTCTTAGATTCACAACTAACGGCACCTACTTGTATATCGACGAATGCGAACGTCACTGTTTGAGAAGCTCTTACTAGACACGCCGAGTGACTCGACACTTATACTGCGAAGTTGCTGTTAACAACATTTGAGGGGAGCCGACAATGAAAGAACAATTTTTTTAAGATGACTGGAGCCAGGTTTGAACCTGCGATCTCCCGCATGGTAGTCGCGTGTTCTAACCACTATGCCACGGCTGTTCCTATAAGAATATAATAGGAAAACCTAACCAGTACAGAAATTTCAGTCAGTTAAACTGACTGATAAATACCATCACCCAATATAAGGTATTGTTTAAGTCTTGAGTAATTAAAATTGATTTTTAAAATAAAATTACTTATGTATTATTTTTTGTCTGCATGTAGATCAAAAACATACAAAATTTGACCTATTTGTACAGAAGGTACAATTAGGGGCAGCACAACGTGTCTTATTTGTTTTCGTAAGTCACCGTTCAATGATCGCTTACCTTGGCAAAATTTGTCTGAATTTAATGTACATACAAAAATGATACGTATGTTAAGGGAAAATATTCCATATGTTTATATATGACGTACCAGAAGGGGTGTGCCAAATAGTTAGGGTTGCTGAGGCTTTGCCTCCTATTACAATATAAATTAACTGACCAAATTTGATTATGCCGGTTTAGAAGTTATGGGAGAAATATAAATTTTCCAAACAAACTCATTTTGTATGGGAGGTACCAGAAGGGTGATCCGATATAGTCCATATTCATTTCTGATTAAAATCTTCATAACCGTACACCTTACGCAAAATTTTACGGAATTCAGTGTACTTACAAAAAAAGATATGTATGAGACGGCTCCACGAAAAGCCCCCCAATGAAATAACGCCCAGAAAATAACCCCCAATGAAATAAACCCCAAAAAATAGGAAATAACACCCAAAAACAGAGAATGAAATAACATCCAAAAAAAAATGAAATAAAGTCCAAAGCGAAAAAGAAACAACCCCCAATATTTGGGAGTTATTTCATATGAAATAACACCCAATGATGAAAATGAATTAACCCCCAATGAAATAAACCCCATCAGCAACAAAAATGAAATTATGGCCAAAAGTCCTGCTCTACTTTTGCAGTTCGGAAGACAATTTGCCTTTTACGTTTGGCCTTTACACAACCACCTTCAGTGTTCGCAAGGAAATCAAACTCTCTGCTTTTATTGAATTCTTCCTTTTAAAGAACTCTTACAAATTTAAAAAAAATTCCATTCTTAGTGTGAACTAATCGAATTCTCAAAATGAAAAAATGTTCGTTGATTTTCTATCCGTCAATATGAACACAAATGGAAATATCTGTAAACATTCAAAAGTTATTGTAATATATTTACATGCTAAAAGTTTTCTTGTAAAAGGCCTATTTTTATATAATTATATAATTATATAATTATAACCCCTAAAAACCAACAGCTTTAAAAATGAAATAACCCCCGAAAAAAAAATGAAATAACACCCAAATTATACACGATATGAAACAATCCCCAATTTAAAAAAATATGTTGGGTGTTATTTCATTGTAGATTATTTCATAATTTGAAAACCCCAAATGAGGAATGAAATAATTCCCAAAGAAAAATGAAAAACGGCCCAAACAAATTGGGAGTTATTTCATATGAAATAACACCCAAAAATGTATGAAAAAAATTTGGGGAATATTTCATTTCTCGTTTGGGCGTTATTTCATTGGGGGGCTTTTCGTGGAGCCTGTGAGACTATGGGGGTGGGTTCGGTCATTTGTATGGGAGGTATCAACAGAGGTGTGTCAAATAGTTAGATTTTCTGGGGTTTTGCCTTCTATCAGAAGATAAATTTACCGATCAATTTTCATTACCCCCCAAGTGTCCGTTTGGAAGTTATGGGAGAAATATTAATTTTCCAAAAATAGGTAATTTTGTATGGGAGGTACCAGAAGGCGTGAACCGATATAATCCATGTTCATTCCTGAGTCTAATTTTCACATGCGAATATCATACGCAAAATTTGAGTGAATTCACTTTACTTACAAAAAAGATATATATGTTAGACTATGGGGGTGGGTTTGGTCATTTGTATAAGAGGTACCAGAAGGGGTGTGTCAAATAGTTAGGCTCTCTGAGGTTTCGCCTCCTATCACAACATAAATTTATCGACAAATATTCATTACCCCCCAAGTGTCCGTTGGGAAGTTATGGGAGAAATATTAATTTTCCAGAAAATAGGTAATTTTGTATGGGAGGTACCAGAAGGCGTGAACCGATATAGTCCATATTCATTCCTAATTCAACTTTTCATAAGCGAATATCACACGCAAAATTTGAGTGAATTGTGTTTACTAACAAAAAAGATATGTATGTAAAAGTATGAGGGTCAATTCGGTCATTTGTATGGGAGGTACCAGAATGGGTGGGGCAAAGGTTTCGGTTTTCTTAGGGTTTGTCTACTTTTGCAAGATAAATAAACTGACCAAATTCAAACATCCTACAGTTGTCCGTTTGGAAGTTATGGAAGAAATATTAATTTTCCAAAAATAGGTAATTTTGTATGGGAGGTACCAGAAGGGGTGGGGCTACTCGGCCCATTTACAATCCCATAAGTTTGTTTTGAAAAATATTAATACTGGCAAATTTTCATACCGATCCGTTAAGGATTACTCGAGTTATCCTGCTGACCAGCCATCCAGCCAGCCAGCCAGCCAGACAGACGGACATAGCTCAATCGTCTTAAAAAGTTCCGAAACGAATTTGGTCTTAAGATACTTGGGGTCTAACTCGTCTCCTTTAATGCGTTACACTTTTTTTCGTATCAAATGATATATACCCTCATCCCTAAGGGTGATGGTATAAAAACTTAAATGAGCTGATCTAGAAAAACTGAGAGATACGTATATATTTTTTCGAGCTATATTTTCAGAATCTGGTCAGTTTGATCATGGGTGAGGTCAAAAGTTTAAATTTGTCTTACAGTGTTATATGTTGGCGTATGATTATCGTAAGTAATATTCCACGTAAATCATACGCCACGGAGTACAACAGTTTTATTGTAGCTGCTACAAAATAAACTCAGTCCAAAATCATTTGATGAATGGTAAAGTGAAACTCTTGCTTATGTATGGATACGTTATATGAACAGATTAAATGAATTGTAATTCTTATTTTCAATTAGTTTCAGCTAAATCGGACTAGTAGTTCTTGAGTTATGTCAAACAAAAGAGCCTAAAACGTGACTAATTCCCCTATACGATACTTAATAACTTGAAATCGATATTAAATTATTATGCCATGTAACTTAAAAAAACGAATGATGCAGAACTTCCTCTTCTTCTTGGGGATACTTTCACGTGCAGTTCTCAGAATTGAGTCCCAAAACAATAAGCTGAAAAATGTTGTACTGTGTAATGTTTCATCCGATAATCTTGAAGAATTTTATTCCCAACTTAAGTAGTATATTAAAGCATAAGAAAAGCAGCTTTCACAATCCACACTTGTGGTTAAAATTGTATCGCCGAAAAATCACGGGATTTATTTATCAAAACTCCGGGATTCGAGATTCATCAATCCCGGGATTTCGGGTTTCGGCATTTTCCGTTTGGCATTCCTAATATGATTTCATCTCTAATATGATTTTTGTCTTCCGAAATTAATAAAGTCTGTTATATTACCTGCCAATTTTTAATTCTGGTGTCCATATTTATACAATAAATCTAAATTAGTATTGATAGAATTTCTTATACTATGCAATTTGTTTGATGTTTAAATTGCTTCATATAATACTTTTATTTTTTCTGCTTGCAGTTACACACGCAATATGAATGACGAGATCACATAATAGTAAAGTGTCACACACATACTGCAAGGTAGATAAAATTGCTACTTGCGTGTGCTAAGCACCAAATCTTCACTGTGCTTGGGAATCTAATAAGTTTTATAGTGCACTAGTTGTTGTGTGCTATATATTTATTAGCGCTTTAAAAAAGTAATTAGAGTTGTGCGCAAGAAAACATAGCCAATCTTGGTTATACTGCGTTTCCATTAGGCGAGGTCATACATATATTTCTAAATGATGTTATGAAAGTTGATTTCTTAAAGTTAAACAAGTGTTTTGAGAGGTAATAGAAACGCAGTATTAAATCTACAAACAATATTATCAATATATTGAGAGCTACAGCAACTTGATATGAAATTTTCTGTAACAGGGTGTTTTTATGCACCGATTTTTCCGGTACAGTACCGAATTTTTATGTGCCAATGTGTACTAATTTTTATTGTATCAAATTATTTGCCTAAAATATTAATAATGCTTGGTCTGCATCGATCTATACAAGATTTGAATTTTATGGAAGCCAGCGTTCTGGAATCTTAGTACCGGCACATTAGACAAGATATTATCGTAGAATAACAGTGCATTGCCATTGACAAGGGCTGGGGGGAGTGTTTTTAGCATTATGCAAAAAGGAATGTTTCGTACAATTATAAGTTGAGAATCTTTGCTATATTCTCTGTTTACCTGGCACATCAAATATGGTCTGCCGACAAAACGCACCCGAAAATATAGACATAAAAACATATTGTTAAGAAGTTGCAAAGAAAATTTTACTACACATTTTTTTTTCATACCTATTTTATTTAACTCCACACGAATGAAAACTTATTGGAAGAATTACATATGTATATGGGATGTAATGTAAGGAAATTGGTAACATTTTTCATTTTCAAATATGATTTCATGTTTTAAAAGGCTGATATAAAAGTCAAAATATTTTTATGGATGGAAAATGCTTCACAGCATTTGCGAGAGGCTCCACTGCCGTGATATGTCGGACTCACCAATAGGTTATACCGACTAAAAACCCTACTTCTCTCCTCTGTGTGATCTCCTTTTTAACCTTCATTGTAGCATATCATTGAAAGAGAGCGGAGCACCAGCCCTGCATTCATTAGGGTAGTCAAATGATTTACTATTTGTTCGACCTCGACTGCCTCAATTATTACTCTTAGTGCTCAAGCTGTAGACAAACCTGGTCTAAATCCATATTGTCTGCGCGATAAACCCACGCCGTTTTAATAGCCTCTCAAGGAGTTTCCTTGTTGTCTCCAGCATACATTGTGGTCGATATGAGGTTAAGGATTCTGGGTCTACTTTTTCTTTGCTTATGAGCACTAGCAGCTGTCTTTTTTAGATTTCGGGGAGTAACCCATCTTTTATGCAAGTATTGTATGTATGTACTCAATAATAGGTCCCACCTCTTATGCTGGAACAAAGGTGCTTTTCTGGGTCGAAGACCAAAGCAGATGTTTTTTGTTCGTTTACCGTAAACGAAATAGTATTAGTACTATTCCCAATGTCACCTCTGCCGCCCATTTTGGGTCATACGTTGAGTATACAAACATTCGACAACTTCGAAAACCTGGTTTTGGTTTTATTCGAAATTTTCATTTTTTCAAAAAATCGGTTATCGAGTACTTAATTGAAAAAACCGGGTAAACCGGTTTCTTTGCGGTTTTTGCATTATGCACAAAAACAAGAAAATGTGTTGTTATTATTAAAAGCGATTTAATTAAGAAATTTATAAAAAGAAGGGAGCTGATTATTTTTCTATGGAGTCTTACAGGCATCCTTCTTTTTAAAGCTTTTATTAGGTACATGACAAATCTTAATAATTTTAACTCAAAAACTTAAAGTAGATTTTATTAATGCTCGCCGTGCAACATGACCACTGTGCAAGTTTATATCTGTGTGAAAGTATATTTGCATTACTTATGTGACTACTATTACGACAGCTACAACTACTATGACAATAACAAGGGAGAACTATTTCCAGCCCACTTAGGAACGGGAAGCACAAAGGAAAAACTAAAAATGTTTGTGGTATTTCATTCATTCAGCCATTCATGCGTAAACTTAAAATTTTTTCTAAAATACGCATACACATTATATTCCCAATGAACTTTTTATGAGTATTTGGGTCGGGTTCCGTTGGTTTTTGCTAGATTTCCCGCAACGCAACTAAAAACCATTTTTGAAGAAAATTGGACATAAAGACTGCCCTAACCCACAGGTATTACACTGTACGACAGCCAAATCGGATTGGGATAAAACTACCGGGGGAAGTTATATCGGTAAAAAAAAGTTATACGCATTACGGAGTTTCGCTGAGTCTCATCTAGGAATCGAGATATATAGATTTAAAGTTAGTAAGTATCGTATAGGGGAATTTATTACTTTTTATGCTATTTTGTTTGACATAACTCGAGAACCACTAGTCCGATTTTGTAGAAACAAATATAGAATAATTAAGAATTACAATTCGTTTAATCTGTTCATCTCTGCATAATCAACAGTTTCGCAGTTATCAATTAATTTATGAAAGTATATAAAAAAAATTGCCTAAAAAATTATATTTACAAAATAATTAAAAGTTTAAAAATGGAAAAAGGTGGCAAGTCTTACTACTTTCACGTAATGCCACATAACCTATGAACAAAATGAGACATAGATCATGAAAATCGGTTATCGCGTTTCGCGGCGCTATGACATTAGGCCCACGAAAATACACCCCAAATGAAAATGGAATTAGGCACCAAATTTGGGGTCTAATTGCATTATGAAAATAGACCCCAGGAAATTATACCCCAAACATAAAATGAAAATAGGCCCCAGGAAATTATACCCCAAACATAAAATGAAAATAGGCCCCAAAAATTATATTGGGGCCTAATTTCATAGTTGTTATTTGAAATTATGCAAATACACCCCAAAAAAAATGCAATATGCCCCAAAATATAGTGTTGTTGTTTTCTGTATAAAATTGGGGTGTATTTTCATATTTGTGTTTGGGGTCTAATTTTCAAATAAATATCGCAGTTAGTATGTAAAAACACAACACGCAAATAGGCCCCAAAACGGCGAAGGGAGTGTAACCCAAACAAAAATCACCCAAAATTAAAAATGACAAATAACCCAAATGAATATAAGAACCTTCCTTGATCCACGGAAAGCGCCGCAGGCGAAAATTAATTTAAAAAAATCGCGCGTTATAGCTTCGCTATTGCTTACTTGATGAATGCTTAAAATATGTTTGGCACGCCTACTTAAAGACCTAAGCTTAAGCGTCGTTATGGTATGCTCTTTAAACAATTCCTTACCCCAAGTTAATCCTTAACCTGACCAAAAAAACCACGTCTCCCTAACCTATATTAAAATATCCGTCTGCAAATTCATATATACAGCGCCATGTTCTATCTGTATACAAATTACCTTATGTAGTCCTGAAAACATTTTCTCCACTTTCCCTTCTGCCCTATGATCGGAAATAAAATGTTCAACCTATTATTTCTGCCGTCCGAAAATAAAATTATTTTCGGTATATTCATGGCTGCATTGCCGAGTACCATAAAGGCTCATTTTCACTACTGACATCATTGTGAGTATTTCCCTTTAAAATGTGTCAGCATCGTGTAAATGAGGTTGTCAAAATTTTTGATAAAACAAACTGAGTCCTTAAACTTTACTGAAACAACTCTTAAAAACATGTCGCCACAAGTGTCAGCTAATAAAATTTAAAAATATTATGAATTTAAGAAAAAAACTCTTCTAGTTCTCGCCCTTAGCTTCAACAACAGTACTTTTTGATGAAAATAAAAGTACAGTAAAAATAATTTTTAAAACAATTCAAGGACTTGTTGATCCAATAAAAGAACTTATTAGTGCATTTTAAGTACTTTTTGGTTAAATAAAGGTACTCTGTGGTACAATTAAAAGTTCTTTTTGTGTATTACCGATCTGTGCCAACGATAGGCCTATGTTATATTGAGATGATATGGGCAATGCTTCTATGATGCGCGACACATTTAATGAAATGTACTGGTATTGAGATAGCCACCTTGAAACCCATCAATAATTTCTGTATAATCCTCCCAACACAAGTATTCAACAATAGATGACTTTAATTAAAATATTGGAAATAGACAGAAGAGCCAAAATGGAGTATATCAATTTACCCACTCTAAATTTTTGGGAATATTAAAAGGTATGATTATTAAAATGTCATTCTGACTAATACTATTGGTATTTATACTAAGTTAGGCAAAAACAATTTTCACATTTTATTACTACGAAAATTTTTATATAATTTGTTGCTTATGTTGAAACAAAATTTTTCTGTATTGTTAAATTACTTATTGTGAGCAATTAAACTGCATACCCTGAATCTTTATTAATGTTTATAAACTTTTTTAACTTCAAAACAATCGGGTGCATATATGTTTATTTCTGTGCATTTAATATGTTTAATTTATGAATATGAAAATTTATTTATTTAACAAACATATTTTATTTAACTATTCATGGCAGTTGCAATACGACGAAATCAATATTACAATTAACTATGTTTGCTCGACAAATGCGGAAGTACAAATTTGTAACCACAAAAGATCGTAGTTTCGCTTATTGGAATATTGTAGCAATAATGAAAATTGTTGGCATACATACTTGTGATCAACATAATATATATTGTTGGGTACGAAAAGAGCTGGAACACAGCTACATATACGCAATATAAGTACAAAGAAGCTGAGAAAACAAAATACAAAATATGTGTAACTCTAATTTGGGTTTGCACTATGTTTTGATTAGGGTGTTCAAAACCGTAAACCGGTTTTTTATTTAAAACCGTATGCCGGTTTTTGCAAAAATTTAATTTTCGAATAACCGGTTTAACCGAGTTTTTTCCATCGGTTACTCGGTTTTTTTCAATTAGTTTGAAATTGAATTTTAAAATTTTACAAAGCTTTTAAAAGCATGCCGTCAAGCGACGTACCGCCATGGGGTTTAGTAGATGACTTTTATGTGGAGATGATAAACAAGCTGCCGCCAATAATAGAAAAGAAGGGTCGTTTTTCGCATGTAGTTAATGAATAGAGCGACATATCAAATTTCAAATACGTAAATGTTACCCTGCGATGTAATGATCCGGAAAAACAAAATCACGAGCTTTTTAATCTTGTATTGGAACAATTAGTACATGCCGGAACTGCAACCCACATTCAAAATTTGGTAGACAACAACTTATTGAATTTGGAATTATTTTTGACAAAAATATAGTAGCATCCACACATGATGGAGCAGCGACAATGAAGAAGTATGGGGCTTATATACTACCGGAATCCCAATTGTGCTTAAATTATGCGATACATCTTTGCGTTGTGACGATGATGAATGCGGTGAAATAGTGAAAGTCGAAAAATCATACAAGCTTATTAAAAAAGTATCTCAAATTATCGCAAAATTGCGGAAGCATATTAATTCATCTAACAAGTCGAGCGGAAACCAAAGAAAATTTCAAGAGCACAATAGAGAACTAAGGCTCATTGTCGATTTGAAACACGGGTGGAGCTTCTTATAAGCAATGATTGAACAATTTCTAAGAATTTACACATGTGTCAACCATGCGCTTTTGGATTTAGGGCCTACTACATTCAGCTTAAAAGAAATAACAATTTTGAGAGATTTAAGCTCAGCACTTCAGACTTTAGCGCTCGCAATTAAAAGATTATCAAACGATTAAGCGACTCTTATCGATGCTGAAGGAGTATCTGCGTTTATACAGAAACAGCTCAAAAATATGGACTCCGCATATGTTCGAGAGCTGCGAGACAAAATTATAGCAAGATTTAAGGATAGAAGAATACAAACATTGAATACCCTAATTATATATATTACTTACTTACTTAAGTGGCCCATTACAACTTACGAACATGGTTCATAAGTTTGAGGCCCGAAGTATTAAAGAATTCCACACGCTTCGGTCTTGTGCGTGTGTTCTCCAGTTAGTCCTACCAGATGGTGGCACGTCGCCTACCACTTGGTCCTTCCAACGGAGTTTGGGTCTCCCTGCTCTGCGCCGTCCTTCAGGTTCGCCTTCAAACACCTTTCTCGCTGGAGCATTTACATCCATCCTGGCAACATGACCCAGCCATCGAAGTCGTTGCATTCTGACTCTTTTAGCTACGTCGATGTCGTGGTAAAGCTCATACAGCTCATGGTTCATCCGATGGCGAAACTCGCCGTCGACACAGATAGGTCCATACATTTTTCGGAGTACTTTTCTCTCGAATACTCCCAGGTTTTGTATGTCCGTTAAAGTAAGCACCCATGATTCGGCAGCATACAAAAGAACGGGTAAGATTAGCACCTGGTAAAGCTGTTTCTTAGTATTCCGAGATAAGGTGGTGTTACTAAAGAGCTGCCGAAGTCCGTAGAAACATCTATTGGCTAGCACTATTCTCCGTTTAATTTCTTGGCTGACATTATTTTTCTTATTGACGGAAGATCCGAGGTAGGTAAACTCGTCGACTACCTCAAAACAATAATTGTCAACGTTCACGGTGCGTCCCCAACGAGAGGACTCTTTGTTCGTCGAAATCATTATTTTTGTTTTGTCCTCGTTGACCGCTAAACCCATTTTTGCTGACTCCTTTTCTAATGATGAGAAAACTGCAGTAACATCCCGCAGATTTCGACCAATGATGTCTATATCATCGGCATAGGCTAGTGGCATGTGGCTCTTGTGGAATATGGTGCCAGACATGTTGACACCAGCCTTTTTCATCACCATCTCCATAACTATATTAAATACCGTACAGGACAGGCTATCGCCCTGCCTGAGACCTCTTTCCGTGTTGAATGGTTCAGACTGATCCTTACCAATCTTAACAGAGGATTTGGTGTTGTCTAAGGTACATTTTCAAAGTCGAATCAGCTTTGCAGGAATACCAAACTCAGACATGGTCTCATAAAGCCTATTCCTTATCGGAGAGTCGAAGGCGGCTTTGTAGTCGACAAAGAGGTGGTAGGTGTCGATCTGCTTTTCATGGGTTTTTTCCAGGATCTGTCATAAGGTGAATATTTGATCCGTCGTAGATTTGCCAGGTCTAAAGCCGCACTGATATGGTCCAATTAGTTTTTCTACAATTGGCTTTAGACGTTCACACAATATGCTTGAACGGACCTTGTACGCAATTGGTAATAGGCTTATTCCACGATAGTTCTTACATTCACTACGATCTCCTTTCTTGTATATGGGACATAAAAGACTGAGACTCCAATCCCAGGCATGCTCTACTCTTGCCAGATATTCTCCATGAGCTGATGCATGCTCCTAATCAGCTCCTCCCCGCCAGCCTTAAACAATTCAGCAGGGAGACCATCGGCTCCAGCTGCTTTGTTGTTTTTAAGGCGGGAGATGGCCATACGTATCTCGCTCTGGCTCGGAGGTGGACAGTTAATACCATCGTCATAGATTGGAGCGGAGTGGTGTCAGTATCCAGTAAATTTCTAAAGTGGTCTCTCCATATCTTCAGAACGCTATCCGGGTCCGTCACTAGCTGACCATCGCTGTCCTTGCAGGAGGGCAACCCTGTTACACGCATTCTCGCTTTAACTCTCTTGTAGAATTTTCGGGCTTCCCCTCTACTTCGGAGCAACTCAGTACACTCATCCTGCCTCTTCTTCAGCTCCCTCTTTTTTCTTCTAAAAAGACGAGTTGCCTGTCGTCTCTTCTCCCTGTGCCGTTCACGAACAGCTCGCGTTGCCATTGGCTGCAGTTTTGCCCTGTATGCAGCATCCGTCTCTCTCGTGGCATTGCGACATTCATTATCGTACCAGGCATCTTCTTGAGACGGCTTTGAGTACCCAAGTACGCTTCTCGCAGTCCGTTCTATGGAGTCGGCTATATATTGCCACTGCGAGGTTATATTATTAGGGGTTGGAGCATTCCGCAACAGTTGAGTTAGGTGGTTGGAGTAGGCATCCGCTACCTCTGTGGTCCGCAGTTTACCGATGTCCAGCTTTCGTTGTGCCTGGTTACGTACGTTTTTCGCCATGCTTAGCCTAGTGCGTACCTTAACTGCGGTAAGGAAGTGATCAGAGTCAATGTTCGCACCCCTGATCACTCCTACGTCCAGAACACTCGATGCGTGCCTTCCATCGACTACCACGTGATCTATCTAATTCCTCGTCAATTGATCTGGAGATAACCATGTTGCCTTATGAATATTTTTATGGTCAAATCTAGTGCTGCTAACTACCATATTTCTTGCCGCAGAGAAATCAATCAGTCTGATGCCATTGTTCGACGTTTCGGTGTGCAGACTGAATTTTCCGATTGTAGGCTCAAATGCGGTCTCTCTGCCTATTTTAGCATTAAAATCGCCTAGTACAATTTTGATGTCATGGGTGACAATTTTGATTTTCTAGGCTCTCGTAGAACTCGTCTTTGTCCTCATCGCTTTTCTCTTCTGTCGGAGCATGGGCACATATAAGTGTTATGTGGAAAAACTTTGTTTTGACTCTTATGGTGGCTATACGTTCACACACCGGGTTGAACCTTGAGACTAGGTGTCGCAGTCTCTTGCCAACCACAAATCCACAACCAAACTCGTGCTTGTCCGCATGGCCACTATAGTAGATGTCGCACGTTTTCATGCGCGAGCACCCGTGTCCCGTCCACCGGATTTCCTGTAAAGCGGTTATGTCAGCCTTGTATTTTTCGAGGACTTCCGCCAGTTGGATGGAGGCACCTGGTCTATACAGTGTTTTAACATTCCAGGTGCATATCCTCAAATCATGGTCCTTAATTCGTTTGCGGTAGTCGTCAACATTTTGGGGGGTCCGTTTTATTCTTATCTTACTTCTTTTCATTGCAATAGTTTAAACGTCAGTGGCGGGTTGCAAGCCCAGCTCACCACGCCGCAGTTTTCTCCTCCTGCCAGGATTTTATTGCAGCCGCCCATTCTGGGTCAGACGCTGACCAGGGTACCGCTCACTCTGAGCTGACGTGCCTGGGTTTTAGGTTTCGCCCCTCACAGTTAGCCGTGCTCTGACGGGTGTCAGAAGCACGTTTCCAGGCGTCACCACATGGAGGTACTCCGTTCGCAGTAGTACCACGAAAACCGAGCTCTGTGAGTATACTTAAAGTGCAATTGGCAAGGATCACTCTGGGTTTGCCAAGTTAAACCGATCAGAAGCTTTACCTTGCATCACACTCCCGACGCCCAATTATAGCTATATATATTAGCTCCGCAAAATATCCTTCAAGTGAATCCTGTGTA